>JARYGA010026331.1:0-28450 GCA_030545235.1 Helianthus tuberosus
TGGATTTGCTTTCAAGTTGTTTGTATTTTTGTTTCGGGTTAAGTCGGTAGTTGTGTCGTAAATAGTTTCTCAGTCAATTGAGGACAATGAAGGAAATAAGTATGGGGAGGGGAGACTAGTGTCTAGTGTTTCTTAGTCTTAGTTGTGTGTCGCGTCGTTTAAAAAAATTGAAAAAAAATAGAAAATTTTTCGAGAAAATTTTTGCAATAACTGGAAAATGATAGGTATAATCGGATTGTTGGCATTTGATTAATACATATATATGAGATAATAAACAGTCGGTCACACATCTAATCTAGGGTATGTGGGTAGGCCCAGCCAGTTGATGAGTTCCTTAGGAAAGATATAAAATACCTTAAATTAGGAATCTTGTTGTAACACCACGTAAAAACGTGTCCATTTATGTGAAGACACGTGTCCTAAACCCTAATCATGTGAAAGATTGAGTTTGAAGGACTAAAGTTGACAAACGATAAAAATATGAAACCAAAGGGACCAAATGTGTCAACATGCCAAACTTGTGCCTCTGAATGACCACACACAAAGAATATATCCTTAAATGAGAAATAAATTGGATACAAGAAGCCGTTTATGAAAATAATCGAAAGATTATAAACTACAAGGGTTAAACGTGTCAACATGTAAATTCTTACCTCTGAGTGACCTTTTAATGAACCCGAGGCTTCGTAATATTCAAATATACTCCCAAGGATAAGTGATATCAGTTTCACATGGTTTCAAGATCGTTATGTAAGTTTTCAAGACTTTGGGTGAAAAGTGTCAATATGATGAAACTAGTGTTTCGGTGATCATCTAACGAAACCGGACCTAGCGGAGTTTGGTTACACTCCCATGAACCTCTACAAACTAACTACAAGGGCCTTATATGCCAAAAATGAAATTAAATAAAGTTACAAGGAACCAGGGACTGAAACTGCCATTGTTAAAACATTTTTAACATGAATACAAGGTTGTCGCGGCCCGCGTAGACTCCCCTTGAGTCTTACGCGGCCCGCGAGAGACTGCCCAACGAAGAAGATTGTTGCCAGCTGGAGGTTTCAGCTCAGAACTGACTTAAACACCTCCAAACTGATACCAGGGGCTGATTGTCGGATTTGTAATACCACTAGGACACCTGGGGTGATCCTAGACACCTCCAAAACACCTGCCTTGATCTTGTTCCATGGCATTCATCTATATAAAGGCAATTAAGTGCCATTGTTCATTTGCTCATTCACTTGAAACATTCACTTCACCCCCCTCTAGTGGTTTCTGATTAAGAAGGGAGCTCAAGTTTGTAGAAAAGATAGTTAGGACCCTTTGTAAGTGTCTTAGTCCTTTCTTTAGTTCAGTTTTATAGTTTAAAAATCGAAAAGTCAACATTATCATAATCTGACTTTGACTTTCGGTAAAACTCAAATGGTCCAGCCACTGATCGAAATGAATGTGGTTATGTGACCATAACTAGGTAGGTGATTAACCCTTAAAAGGGCACCTCCAAATTATTTCGTTTGCTTAGTAATTGTCGGGTCAAACTAATTAGTTAAAAAGTCAAACTGGACAGAATTTTAAATAATGATTAAAACTAATAATACAAAAGTTATAAATTATATTTTAACACTCTAATAACTTAGTAATTATTATTAGTACCTATCCAAACATGTTCAACCCGACAATTCTAAGTCGAAGGTCGGTTCTCAACCGAAAGTCGCAAAAGCTTGACTTTTGCTTTGACTTTTAGTTCTGACCCGATTGAGCTTAATTCTTCCATGTTTTAAGCTTCCATTAGGACCACCTTATGTTGTAGTATAACCCTCTGGAATTATAGTACCTGGTCATATATATTCGGAATTATATGCTAAGTTTCGTTATTATGCTTATAAATGCCTATTTTGTCCTTTTGACATATAAACGAGATTTTTGAAAATGTGAGAGGACAAAAACCTTTATTACTGAAATATAAGTATGTCCCAAAAATTTGACATTAGTTTCTGATCTTAAACAGAAGTTATGCTCGATATCGTAAATTGAAAGTTTTTATTAATTAAATTACGCTATCTTGCATAAGATATGTTTAAACATGGATTTTAACCCAAAACTCATTACCTACTGTTAAGATATTATTTTTAGGGATTTTTAGGATTTTTGGTCAGATTATAAACTTGCCATATCATTGAGTTCTTGTATAATTCGGTAAATGACGATAAAACTTGAAAATGCCCGATTATTTTATTTCATAATTCGGGATAATCCCGTGATTTACAATAGAGGAATTTTACTAGGAAATTCCCTGATTTATAAAACATGTTTATTTATTTTAACTGAGCCACCTCTTCAAGCTTGTTAGTGCTCCGTAGCACGTTTTCCTTGATTTACAGCAGGTCGTCTGAAACATGTTTTAAAAATATTTTATCAGCGGGGAAATACTGGCGAGTCATTCAAGTATGTAAAATGACACATTAGTTATCAATTACAGCATAAGAGCGATTACAATGGCTTCTATCTTATTTTTATCTGGCGCCGTGTCACCTGGTGACGATGGTCATACCACTATTGGGTCTCATAGACGCACACCATCAGCGTCTTTTTCTAGCTTCGATTCTCGAGATAACTGGAGACATTCTTTTGAACTGGCGAGACACTCCGTTTCGCTAGGTTCCTCACCTTCAGATCCTCCACATTTTGGACTACCTATTCAGGACGAGCCCCAACATTCGTACAATTCCCATCAATCGCATCATTCACACCACTCTTTACATTTTCATTCCTTTCACCATTCTAGTTCTCACGATCTTTATTCCCTGGGTCAATTTAACCCAAACGATTATTTAAACGAACCTCTAGGTTATAATCCTTTAGGACCCGAGGACCATTTCTCCAAAGATATGGAAATGGATGATGACCCCGATCCAGCACAGCCAACCGGGACACCAACCCATCCCATCAGCATCTCCAGCGGTTATCCTTACCAAGGATCGCCATACCAAGGCCCCGACCCATGGGCCGAATGGTGGAACAAGTTTGAATGGGAATTCACTCCTTCTTTTCATAATTCTCCACAACTTCCATTGGAGGAACCATACCTTCAAGCGGTTTCTCCACCGCCATTACCCGTTGAGCAACCACCTCAACAACCACCTCAACCACCTCCCGAGCCACCTAGGCGAAGGAGGAACGCACGGATGTCCATGCGAGGGGGACCTAGGTTCAGTTCCCCTCAAGCTTTGAGCACATACCCTCCAATCCCTGAGGATCCACAAATGGGTGGACCCTCTCATGCGGTGCCGGAAGATGATCCCCCGCCAGTTACACTTGCACCACCGCCACCGCCAGTGGGTTATGATAATCCCATACCGATTTACCAAGGTTCGTCTGGGTATAACCCATTTGAATATCCAAATCCTACGGATTATGGATATCAGGCCCCTGCCCAAGATCCATATCTTGAAGCAGCTCAGTTTAATGCACTTTACCCCTCACCCTTTCCTCTATCATACCCAACAGGGTATCCAGTGCATGGGTATCAATACCCTCCTTACCAATAACAACCCCCTCCTTCTCAAATGCAAACATAAGAAATTCTGCATAGGTTGGATCGGGTTGAACACAAAGCAGAGGAACGCGAGAAAAAGCATAACAAATTTCTTAAGGGCCTCGCGAACTTCATAAAAGGCAAAAAGAAGTAGAAGTTTATTTTATTTTATTTTGTATTGTATTGTATTTTCAATCAAGTCCCTGCGAGGACATTTTATTTCTGTACTTGGTCCCTGCGTGGACTTATTTTCTTTTCTGTAGTCCTTATGTGGACAGTTTGTTATTTCAAGACCTGTTTAGGGCATATCTTGTAATCGCTTAGTTTTTCAATGAAATTTCTTTTGGAACAAATTTTATATGTATTTTACTACATCATCTTGTTAATATCATTTCAATTTACAATGATCTACCAAAGAAATTCCAAAAAGAAATTCTTAAAGGTATAACCTAGCCAATATTAATGGCTATGATGGTACGACCTTTTTAAGAAAGTGATTCCTTGTTAACATCTGAAAACATGTTAACATTCTTGGCTGTGTAACGTGAGAGACCACCCTAGTTTCCAAAAGTACTTGGATTTTTCCAAGCCACCCTCATAGCCTATATGATCAATGCGAATCATGGCTATTAAACATCAATATGATGTATAAAACATCCAATTGAGATGTAAGCCTTTGGGCGAAGGTGTATTCATGACAGTGATAATTTATTTTGTAAACTTCTGTCAGAAGGGCGATGAACTAATGTTCGACCCTTAAAGATCACCGATCCAAGAGATCATGTTTTAATTGTCCTTGTGGCAAGGCCTTTTGTGCCATCTAAATGTCCTTCGAGACGAGCCTTGTGCTATATGAAAAATGTCTCTGTGACATTGTCAGATGTGTCTTATGTCCCCTGTCTGGTAAATATGTAGGATTATATCCCATTGACTGCCTATAATGGCTCAATTATAGCCTAGGCAAATCTTGATCAAATAGATTTTTGACTTGTTATTAAAATGATTCGTTTGGTTTATTAATACCATGGCCATCTAATCATCAATACGATGGTTCATTATATAATTTAAATAAATCATTATTGTTAAATTTTAGTACCCAAATCATGGCTGGCTCTGACGAAGTAAACAGTCATCATGTGGAAGGAAAGAATAATGAAGCCAGGATAAATGTTACTGGTGCTGAATTACAAGCAATAATTGACACAACAGTTGCTCAAGCTGTGGATAAAATATTCAAAGAACTGAGTCATGTTCGGTCCAAAACTCATACAAAGTCCTTATCACATTCGCATGCATCGAAAAAGGATGAATCTCCGCATTCATCCAACCAGAGATCTGAATCTCAGAAGGTTGTGTTGAATCAGACTCCCAGGTACAACAAAGGTTGTACCTACAAATACTTCATCTCGTGTAAGCCAAGAGACTTCACGGGAGAAAAGGGAGCAATAGATTGTATGAAGTGGTTAGATGAAATGGAAATGGTGATTGATATTAGTGGGTGCGCAAAGGAGGACATCGTTAAGTTTGTATCTTAGTCCTTCAAGGGTGATGCCCTAAAATGGTGGAAAGCCTTGGTGCAATCCACTGGAAAGGTTCCTTTGTATAACCTTTCTTGGAACAAATTCGTTGATCTTATGAAGGACACTTACTGTCCTCAGCATAAAGTGGAAAGGATAGAGACTGACTTCCTCACTCTGGTGATGAAGGATTTGGATTACAGGTCCTATGTGACCAGTTTTAACTCTATGTCGAGGCTTCTACCGTATTTGGTCACCCTTGAACCCAAACGCATTGCACGTTTTATCAGTGGTTTAGCCCCAGAGGTTAAAGGAAATGTCAAGGCTTCTAAGCCTGCTACCTATAGATCTGCTGTAGATCTATCTTTGTCACTTACTCTCGATGTTGTAAGGAGTAAGGCAAAGAAAGCCACCGAGGAGGGGAAGAGAAAAAGGGAAGATGACCAGTCCCATCATTCAAACAAAAAGAAGAAGGGAAACTATGGTTTCAAAAAGGGATAGTCAGATGACAAGCCCAGATGTAAAACGTGTAACAAGAGACACTTTGGAAAGTGCAATCAGGACCCACAAGCTAAACCTTGTGGGATCTGCAAGAAGAAAGGGCACAAGACTGTTGTGTGCCGAAACATCAAGGATGCGACCTGCTATGGTTGCAACGAAAAAGGGCACATTAAGACTAATTTCCCTAAGAATGCAAAGAAGCCAGAAGAGGCAAAGAAGACCAATGCAAGGGTCTTTCAGATGAATGCCAGGGAGGCGGTGAACGACAATAATGTTATAATAGGTACCTTCCTCATTAATGATATTTATGCTAGAGTTTTAATTGATTCAGGTGCTGACAAGTCTTTTGTAGACCATAAATTTTGTAAATTACTGAATTTGCCTATTAAAACTCTAGACATAAAATATGAGGTAGAACTCGCAGACGGTACCTTAGAAACAGCTTCAACTCTTCTTGATGGATTCTTTATATCCATTAAGAATCATTCTATCCCGCTATCATTTTTTTCCAATAAAGTTGGCTGGGTTTGATGTAGTTTTAGGCATGGATTGGTTATCGCATAACCAAGCCCAAATAGCCTGCGATAAAAAGCTAGTTAACATCAAAACCCCTTCTGGTAAATCAGTCACCATTGATGGAGACACACGATATGGTTTGCCAAACAATGTGTCTATTCTCAAAGACTCGAAGTGTCTGAAGAGCGGATGTGTCGTTTACATGGCACAAGTGACAGTGAATGACCCGAAACCCAAGATTGAAGATATTCCAATCATTTCAGAATACCCTGATGTCTTTCCTGATGAGTTACCTGGATTAACTCCTGAGAGGCAAGTTGAATTCAGGATAGACATATTGCCAGGATCTGCACCGATTGCACGAGCCCCTTACCGTCTAGCGCCTACTGAAATGAAAGAGCTCAGGACTCAATTGGATGACTTACTAGAAAAGGGTTTCATACAACCCAGCTCTTCACCTTGGGGAGCTCCTATTTTGTTTGTGAAGAAGAAGGATGGATCAATGCGTCTATGCAATGATTATCGTGAGTTAAATAAGGTAACGATCAAGAATCGTTATCCATTGCCCAGGATCAACGACTTATTCGACCAACTCCAAGGCGCGAGCTACTTCTCAAAGATCGACTTGAGATCGGGATATCATCAACTCAAGGTTAGAACAAAAGATGTACCTAAGACAGCATTCAGAACAAGGTATGGACATTATGAGTTCTTGGTGATGCCTTTCGGGTTCACTAATGCACCGTCAGCATTCATGGATCTCATGAATCGAGTCTGCAAGCCATACTTAGATAAGTTTGTCATCGTCTTTATAGACGACATACTTATTTATTCCCGTAGCCAAATCAACCACGAGAAACACCTTCGATGTATCTTAGGATTGTTACAAAAGGAGAAACTGTATGCTAAGTTTTCAAAATGCGAGTTCTGGCTTCGCGAAGTCCAATTCCTTGGACATGTTGTCAGTGAGTAAGGTATCCAAGTAGATCCCGCTAAGATAGAAGCCATAATGAATTGGGAAGAACCAAAGACACCAACAGAAATTCGCAGCTTTCTAGGATTAGCTGGATATTATAGAAGGTTCATTGAGAACTTCTCAAGAATAGCTGCACCATTGACTACTCTGACCCGTAAGAATGTGAAGTTTGACTGGGGTCCAAAACAACAAGAGTCATTTGAGATTCTTAAACAGAAATTGAGCAATGCTCCGGTGTTGACATTGCCCGAAGGAATAGAAGAGTTTGTCGTGTACTGTGATGCGTCACACACCGGTATGGGTTGTGTACTTATGCAGAAAGGCAAGGTGATTGCCTATGCATCACGACAACTAAAAGTGCACGAAAATAATTACACCACCCACGATTTGGAGTTGGGTGCCATTGTATTTGCACTAAAGTTGTGGAGACATTATCTATACGGAACTAAATGTGTGATATATTCGGATCACAAAAGTCTCCAACACCTATTCAATAAAAAAGAGCTTAATATGAGACAACGCCGGTGGATGGAGACTCTAAATGACTACGATTGTGAAATTCGCTACCATCCTGGCAAAGCGAATGTAGTCACTGACGCTCTAAGCCGAAAGGAAAGATTCAAACCTATAAGGATTAATGCCAAAAGCATCGAACTTAAGAATAGCCTGAATGAGAGGCTGTTAGTCGCTCAGAAGGAAGCTGTTTTGGAAGCTAACCTTCCAAGTGAAAAGTTAGGTGTAACTGCAGAACAGTTAGCACTTGGAAAGGATGGAATCCTTAGAATAAATGGAAGAATCTGGGTTCCTATTCATGGATGGCTTCGAGATATAATCCTCCAGGAAGCTCACAATTCCAAATATTCAGTTCACCTTAGAGGTGACAAAATGTATCATGATTTAAAAGCTAATTATTGGTGGATAGGTTTAAAGAAATCTATAGCCACACATGTAGCAAAATGTCTGACATGCACTCAGATTAAAGCGGAACAACAAAAGCTGTCAGGTCTGCTACAACAGCCAGAACTTCCCACATGGAAGTGGGAGATGGTAACCATGGATTTTATAACTAAGTTACCTAAAACAAGGCATGGAAATGATACTATGTGGGTTATAGTTGATAGACTGACTAAGTCAGCACATTTCTTACCCATCAAGGAGACTCATAGCTTCGACAAGCTAGCTCAGTTGTACGTGGATAAGATTGTATCTCTCCACGGAGTGCCGGTATCTATTATATCTGATAGAGATACTAGATACACCTCTCACTTTTGGAAAAGCTTCCAACAATCATTAGGCACTCGTTTGAATTTTAGTACAGCCTACCATCCTCAAAAGGATGGACAAAGTGAGCGTACAATTCAAACTTTGGAAGACATGCTTCGTGCATGTGTTATTGATTTGGGTGGTAGCTGGGATGACCACCTACCATTGATCGAGTTCTCCTATAATAAGAGCTACCATACTAGCATTCAGGCTGCGCCTTTTGAGGCGTTGTATGGGAGGAAATGCAAAACGCCTGTTTGTTGGGTGGAAGTAGGAGAAGCTCGGTTATCAGGACCTGATATAGTCCTTGAAATGACGGACAAGATTGTCCAAATTCGTAATCGCCTGAAAGCTGCAAGTGATAGGCAGAAACGTTATGTTGTTAAGAGGCAAAAAACTCTAAAATTCGAAGTGGGCGACAAAGTCTTACTAAAAGTATCACCCTGGAAAGGTGTGATGCGTTTTGGTAAGAAGGGCAAGCGAAGCCCAAGGTTTATTAGACCATTCGAGATCATCGAATGTTTCGGTAGTGTAGCTTATAAGCTAAACTTGCCTAAGGAGCTGAGTGGAATTCCCAATGTGTTCCACATCTGTAATTTAAACAAATGTCTAGCTGATGAATCACTAGCAATGTCTCATAAAGACGTACAGATTGATGAAAGCCTGAGGTTTGTTGAAAGACCAATATCGATCAAGGATCGACAGGTTAAGAAGCTCCGAAGGAAACACGTGCCTATAATAAAGTCAAATGGGATGCCCGTAGAGGCCCTGAATATACGTGGGAAGTTGAGTCCATAAGGAGACAGAAGTACCCTCACTTATTCCAGTAAATCTCGGGGTCAAGATTTCTTTTAAGGGGGTGAGGATGTAACACCACGTAAAAACGTGTCCATTTATGTGAAGACACGTGTCCAAAACCCTAATCATGTGAAAGATTGAGTTTGAAGGACTAAAGTTGACAAAATATAAAAATATGAAACCAAAGGGACTAAATGTGTCAACATGCCAAACTTGTGCCTCTGAATGACCACACACAAAGAATATATCCTTAAATGAGAAATAAATTGGATACAAGAAGCCGTTTATGAAAATAATCGAAAGATTATAAACTACAGGGGTTAAACGTGTCAACATGTAAATTCTTACCTCTGAGTGACCTTTTAACGAACCCGAGGCTTCGTAATATTCAAATATACTCCCAAGGATAAGTGATATCAGTTTCACATGGTTTCAAGATCGTTATGTAAGTTTTCAAGACTTTGGGTGAAAAGTGTCAATATGATGAAACTAGTGTTTCGGTGATCATCTAACGAAACCGGACCTAACGTAGTTTGGTTACACTCCCATGAACCTCTACAAACTAACTACAAGGTCCTCATATGCCAAAAATGAAGCTAAATAAAGTTACAAGGAACCAGGGACTGAAACTGCCATTGTTAAAACATTTTTAACCTGAATACAAGGTTGTCGCGGTCCGCGTAGACTCCCCTTGAGTCTTACGCGGCCCGCGAGAGACGGCCCAGCGCAGAAGATTGTTGCCAGCTGCAGGTTTCAGCTCAGAACCGACTTAAACACCTCTAAACTGATACCAGGGGCTGATTGTCGGATTTGTAATACCACTAGGACACCTGGGTGATCCTAGACACCTCCAAAACACCTGCCTTGATCTTGTTCCATGGCATTCATCTATATAAAGGCAATTGAGTACCATTGTTCATTTGCTCATTCACTTGAAACATTCACTTCACTCCCCTCTGGTGGTTTCTGATTAAGAAGGGAGCTCAAGTTTGTAGAAAAGATAACTAGGACCCTTTGTAAGTGTCTTAATCCTTTCTTTAGTTCAGTTTTATAGTTTAAAAACCAAAAAGTCAACATTATCGTAATCTGACTTTGACTTTCGGTTTAAACTCATATGGTCCAGCAACTGATCGAAATGAATGTGGTTATGTGACCATAACTAGGTAGGTGATTAACCCTTAAAAGGGCACCACCTAATTATTTCGTATTAATTGTCGGTTCAAACTAATTAGTTAAAAGTCAAACTGGACAGAATTTTAAATAATGATTAAAACTAATCATACAGAGGTTATAAATTATATTTTAACACTCTAATAACTTAGTAATTATTATTAGAACCTATCCAAACAGGTTCAACCCGACAATTCAAAGTCTAAGGTCGGTTCGCAACCGAAAGTCGCAAAAGCTTGACTTTTGCTTTTACTTTCAGTTCTGACCCGATTGTGCTTAATTCTTCCATGTTTTAAGCTTCCATTAGGACCACCTTATGTTGTAGTATAACCCTCTGGAGTTATAGTACCTGGTCATATATATTATGAATTATATGCTAAGTTTCGTTATTATGCTTATAAATGCCCATTTTGCCCTTTTGACATATAAACGATATTTTTGAAAATGTGAGAGGACAAAAACCTTTATTACTGAAATATAAGTATGTCCCGAAAATTTGACATTAGTTTCTGATTTTAAACAGAAGTTATGCTCGATATCGTAAATTGAAAGTTTTTATTAATTAAATTACGCTATCTTGCATAAGATATGTTTAAACATGGATTTTGACCCAAAACTCATTACCTACTTTTAAGATATTATTGTTAGGGATTTTTAGGATTTTTGGTCAGATTATAAACTGACCATATCATTGAGTTCTTGTATAATTCGGTAAATGACGATAACACCCTTTTCATACATAAAATGGGATTAACAAATGATTTGAATGCCAAACCTTTTCCTACTGATCTTATATATTAAATAAATTATTTTGAGTATTTAAGACTGATCAAAATCTCATATTTCTATAAACATCTTGATTATCGTCAATTTGCGATTTTTACAATAATTAGGTGCATAGTATGGTTTAAAACCATACTTAACACCCAAGACTTGTTACCTACTGAATTTTTAAATAAATTTTAATATTACTATAGTAGGTATAAGTCATGAACTCAGACTTCCAAAAATGTCCTTAAAAGCATATGTGAAATGACCAAAATACCCTTCCGAGGCATAGTTTGGCCATAATTGGTAAACCTCGCATATGTATAATATCCTACTGATGTAATGTGATAAAATAGATATTTTTACTGAATGTTTTAGACCAGAACCTTAGTTTACTATTAAATCTCTTTTATAAACATTAAAATGACCAAAATGCCCCTACGGGACTTAAATTGGTTTTAAATACTTTTTGGGCATATATGTTAACATCCTACTGATATATTAGCATATTCTAAGCATAATAACATATGAGACCTATATATAATTCACTTGGCTACCCGTTATGCATTTATGCATTCGGATCGGTTTATGTAACTAGTTTACACAAAATAACCGAAACGGGTTTAACCTTATCATTAAATCTTCAAAATCCAGAATGTCTTTAGTTTACCCATATAATGCAAGTATCCAAACTTGTCGGGTCTAAATCACATTTCATTCCGGTCTCCGCTTAATCTAGCGTTTAGAACCGTAAAGTATCTTTCAAACTAACCGGTCTAAGTCTTTGACTTAAATAAAGACCCGTTAGTATCCTAATAGGTTAATAAACCTTCTATACAGATTGAGTAGATTTGGTAGAAGGTACTTTCATAAGGCTTTAGGAATATACGCCTGAGTGACTTCTTTCATCTGGCTCAGGTAAATACTTTTAACTTATTTTCCGTTATACGGGTTTGGGATACGGTATTATAATAATACCGCTTGGTCGGGTATGAAATCATTTAATCGGATTGTGATTAATAAATTTACATAACCCGTTTTAATCTGTTTTGTTTGATAACAAAAACATTAGGGGTTAATTCGACCGTGTCCTGGATATCCTTGGCTCATTTCATTTGTAAATGACCACGACCTATGCACGGGGTGTAGGCATACACCTGACAGATGCAAATGCTAAATAACCCACATGATGGGGATAACTCCTTTGTGGGTTCTATAGTGGTGAGTTGGTTAATCATGACCGACTTCCAAACCGGCCCTATATGTATGACAAATATGTAAAACGACATACAAGATTATCTTAAATAATTGTCCCAAGTATAAATGATTTGTGCTTTGTGCACTTAAATCAATTTTTATAAACTCTGTTCAAACGAGTCGGTTAATAGTATTTACCAGTGTAAACTGATGTATTTTCCAAAGACTAAGTGACAGGTACCTCACGTAAATAGGCTGGAGCTACTCGGTGTCAATAAGAGGATCTTGCAAATCCTTAGATGCCTGGAGTCTGTTATTTCAGTTTCTTGTATTTTATTTTATAATCCGCCTGTGGATCTCTATTACAACCAAGTCTGTATAATATTTTATTTGGACATTCGGACACTATGGTTTGTAAGAGTAATTATTCACCAAGCCTTCCGCTGTGCTGTTATATTGTGTGTATTGACAATGATGATATCAACTACGTCACGATACTCCCCACCGGGCCCACCGAAAATATGTGGAAATATCGGGGTGTGACACTTGTGGGTTCTCAGCTTAGGAGCTATGGCAAAAAATGAAACTGTGGAGAGTATAAGGGGTACGTCATAAGTAGAAAGCTTATAAGTTTTTCTGATTAAATTAGCACACTTGTTTCTTTTTATGAAAATAAATCTGAAACAAGGTGGTGCCCGAAAGATAACATTCTATCCATTCCTTTGAGCTACATGTTTGAAAAGAAAAAAAGAAAGAAAAAAAAACGAAACTTATGGTATTAACCATTCGGATGGTGACTCGGGTGGGTTATACCCGCTAGGTGGAGTTAGAAAAATATGTGAAGTTTATGTCTTTAACCACTGGTATGGTGACTCGGGTGGGGTATGTCCGCTAAACTGATCATAAGCAACACATGTAAAGCTCGCAACATCATCCATCTATTCATCATAAGTTTAATCGGAATTGCATAAAGGTTTTTTTATATAAGATGGTAGATATTATCTTTTAACCTTATAAGCTTGAAGTGGGATTAGGTGGCGTTGTAGTCTAATAAGTGTGAGATCCATAGATGAATAATGCACCTGAACTTAACGGATCATGATTAAGGGCTTAGAAGCTGGTGGTTGGGATTAGGTGGATCATATACCTGCAATCTTGGTTAACGTGTGATTTGATTTGTTAATGAATTAAATGAATATATTGAATGCCGATGTTTCTGATTGTGATTCCATTGTAGATAATTTTTTCGTGACGAAAAAAGATAAGTGTGGGGATGTGATGTTAGCTTAAGATATGTAGTATTATATAGTAATTTGCGTCGGTTTTTAGTATGTTAAACATCTTAAATCATATGTGTTAGATATTTATTGTATGTGGGTGTTTTTGTACGAAGTAGGTGTTAACGAAGGTAAAATGAGAGAAGCAAGCTGAAAAGTAGGATCGACAAGTAAATACGGTAAGCGAAACAAAAGAAAATAAACTGAACAAGGCCCGCGACACGCGCAAGACCATGGTTCTCTCTCCGCGACCTGCCTAAGCAATCAACATCATGTCGGTTTGATTAAAATGTGCAGGTCAAGAAAGTGACCCCCGCGACACGCAAGGGTGTCTCATGTTTATTCTGCGACGCGCGGAAGACTCAAAGTCGAGAAACTTGTTTAAACGTCAAAAATTTGATTTTAGGGATCACCAATTCTCAATTTTAACATCCAGCCATCATACGTGAACCCAAGGACGAATTCAACATCATTCATTCATCACTCATCATCATTCAAGGCCGTTTTCCATATCTCAATCATTCTCAATCAAGTTTAAAGCTTCGAAAACAAGCATGAGTGGCTAAAACACTTGTAGCTCCCGCCCGGATGAACGATTCTGTAATTTTGACATTAAACTTTTTTTGTGGATTGGCTTAAACTGGTAAATCTTGACTACTTGTTGGATTTGTGCAACGTTTCTTTATATTTGAATTATTTGTCGTTTTATCAAGCGTATTGGAAACTTCCTTGCGTTGTTAGCAGGTTGTTAAATTTGTGGGTAATTGATATAACTAAACGGATTATTAGATTGCATGGTGAATCTTAAAAACTATCTCTAATAATTAATCAAATTCATTAATCCCAAGTAGGGGTGTGCACGGTTCGGTTCGGTTATTAGCATTATCCGTAACCGTAACCGAAGTCATCGGTTAATCGGTTCAGTTATTAGCAGGTTGTTAAATTGGTGGGTAATTGATATAACTAAACGGATTATTTGATTGCATGGTGAATCTTAAAAACTATCTCTAATAATTAATCAAATTCATTAATCCCAAGTAGGGGTGTGCACGGTTCGGTTCGGTTATTAGCATTATCCGTAACCGTAACCGAAGTCATCGGTTAATCGGTTCAGTTAATTCGGTTAATTTGTCGATTTTCGGTTCGGTTCGGTTAATTTTCGGTTAATAACCAATTCAAACAATGGCTAATTTTTTTGCTTAGAAATACATGTAATGGAGGAATAAATACATGAAATAGATGTATAAATACATGAAATAGATGTATAAATAAATGAAATGAAGGTATAAATGCATGAATAGATGTTTAAATACATAAAATGGAGGTATAAATAAATGAAATGAAGGTATAAATAAATAAAATGAAGACATAAATAAATGAAATAGAGGTATTATTACATGAAATACATGAAATAGAGGTATAAAAGCTAGAAATATATAAAGAAATAAATGATTCGGTTCGGTTCGGTTAATTTCGGTTAACCGATGGTAAAAAAATATCCATTAACCGACTTTCGGTTAATTTGGTTTTGGTTAATTTCGGTTCGGTTTTGTCAGTTTTCGATTCGGTTTCGGTTAACGGTTCGGTTATTGCACACCTCTGATCCCAAGGCCATGTCCATGTGGTGTTTTGAATCTATAAATGGGTTTTCGTGTTAAAACGAATAATCAAGATTCCGGGTGGGGTTGCTTTTTCTCATATTGATCACAACTTTCTTATTTTTGAAATCAATTAATCAAACCCCCAATATAGGTAATGTTCTTAATGTTTGTAAATTCAAAACAGATGGATTAACGGAGTATGAGTCTTAGTACCTATGTTGAAAAACTGGAAGCTCATGAATTGGAACTTAGAAAGAAGTAAAAAATGAGAGCAAATGCCATTCCTCAGGATATTGAACTCTACTACAAAGGATCTGAATTTGCAAGTCCAAAGATTCAAACTGCATTTAATGCAAATACTTCTTCTTATTTCAATTCAGCTGGGAATTCTTTCATGGGGAATAGCTCGGGAATCACACAAAATTCACAGTCATATTATGGAAGTATTTTAGGAATAAGTGTGAATCAACAACAAATGTATGGAAGTATTTAAGCAACTTTTGTGAGTAAACAATCTCAGCAAACTCAACAATCTTCACAATTTTAATAAATACCAATTCAGTAAACACAGTCTCAACAAAGCTATAATAAAAAACCTGAAAAAATCAATCTTCTGAGAATTTGCAGTGCAATATTGCTGTAAATCTTAGCAATCTTCAGGGTGTTACTGTATCAAACGCCAAAGAACACATGGCCTTTTTAGCTTTGGTACTTTAATCTTATGAAGGATTAGTAGCTGGTCGGATTGGAAACTATAATCTAGCAAAGAATTATTACAACCGAAATGATCCAAAAGAAATGGAGTTAATTGATATCCGATGGTGTTTAACGAGTGTGATCATGAGGGCATAGAGATTCATGAAGATTACATGAAAGAATAGTTTAGCATATCCAAATACAAAGTTGGGTTTTGATAAGTCGAAGGTGACATGTTTCAAGTGTGGTGAAAGAGGTCACTTTAAATGGGAATGCACAAATAGGAAAGTCGACAACAATGTTAATCCATTTGGGAGTCATAGTGATTAGTACCAGAAAGCCATCTGCCACCAAAACCAACCAAGAAATCAAGCTCAAAGTCCTTGATCTGTAAACTCAAGAAATATTATAATAGAAAGTAGTTCTTCAAATTCTACTCCAAAGGATAAAGCCTTGGTGGTTGTTCAAGGAGACGGAGGATTCCGTTGGAACTCAATTGTGCAGAAAACTAAGGGTTTAGCTTTGATGGACGAGATAAAAGAAATAGTAGATGTTAAAGTAGTGGTTGAAAAAGTTGAAGAGATTGAAGAAATCAAAACAGAGGTTGAAATCAAAGAACAGGAAGTCGGTATTGATGCTAAATAAAAAATTGCTGAAGAAAATGTTGAATCATAACCGACAAATTTTGTCAAAGAGGAGAAGAGATTTTATATTTCTCAAGAAGATATTTTTAAATATGTTTTTCCTCCAAACATTGTTGAAAATTTTGCAGGTTTATTCTCAAATAATGATACATTGGGAGAAGTTAGATTTGACGAGGAAGATGAAGATTCACTGATGTAATCAACTTGAATGAAATCAAATCTAAATCATTGGAAGAAATGGCGCTGAAAGCCATGATGGCACAACTAAAAGAGGTAAAAACTGAATTGTCTGAGTCTAAAACAAAGATTAAAAAAGATAATAAAATTGACTCGGTAAAGACTGAATCATCTGAAGTAAAACTTGAAGTTAAAATTGAACCACCAAACCGTTTCAGTGTCAAAAATGTTTAATTCCATGTGCAAATTATGTTGAAAAAGATGTTGACTATGATAGGTTTAAGGGTTCATACTGAAAGCATGTTGGTATATTTAAAAAAGATTCAAATTTCTTACAATAAGTTGCAAAAGACAGAAAAAGGATTCATTGAATAGAACAAAAAAAATATTACAACAACTAAAATGTTAAAAGCAACTGTTGTAGATAAACAAAAGGCAATTAACAAATATCTTGATGAAATCGATGTTTTAAAACAGGAAATGAAAAAAATAAAAATATAATCTAAGAGAGTTGATCGAAAATTGACAAGTTATTCAATAGCTTCATATGTTTTAGATCACATAATTCCAAAACCAACAGGTTTCGATGAAGAAACTGGAGAACCCGTGCATGGTTATGGAAATCATGGAATCGGGTATAATAGGTGTCCATGTCCCACATCGATATTTTCCACATAATCTGGTGGGCCCGGTGGGGAGTATCATGACGTAGTTGATATCATCATAGACAATTAAACACAAATGTAGCATAACGGAAGGCTTGGAAGTTTAATTACTATTACAACCCAAAATGTTCAAAGTACGAAATGAAAGAATATACAGGCAGTTGTAAAAGAGATCCACAGGCGGACCATTAAATAAATACATAAAACAGAGTTCGACAGACTTTAGGCATCTAGGGATTTGCAAGATCCTCTTATTTAATGCCAAGTAGCTCCAACCTATTTCGTGAGGTACATGTCACTTAGTCTTTGGAAAATACGTCAGTTTACACTGGTAAATACAATTAACTGACTCATTTGAAAAGTGTTTATGAAAATTGGTTTAGGTGCTTGAAGCATAAAATTCTTTTATAACTTGGGACAATTTCATTTAAAATCTTGTATACAGATTTACATGTTTGTCATACATTTGGGGCCGGTTTAGAAACCAATCATGATTAACTGACTCACCACTTATAAAACCCACAAATGAGTTATCCCTAACTTGTGGGTAATTTATTATTTAGCATTTGCATCTGTCGGGTGTATGCCTACACCCCGTGCATAGGTTGTGGCCATTAATAACTTAAATGAGCTGAGGATATCCAAGACACAGTCGTTAACCCCCAATGTTTATGTTATCAAACAAAACAGATTAAAACGGGTTATGTGGATTTATAAAATCACAATTCAACTAAATGATCCCATACCCGACCAAGCGGTAATAATTTACCGTATCCCAAGCCCGTATAAGGGAAAATAAGTTAAAAGTATTTACCTGAGTTAATAATGCAAGAAATGTTACTCAGTCGTATGTTAGTATGACTTTATGCAAGTATCTTCAACCGAGGCTACTTAATCTGAAATGAAGGTTTTATTTATCTATTAGGATACTAATGGGTCTTATTTAAGTCAAGGACTTAGACCAGTTAGTTTTAAGGATGTTTTACGGTACGAAACACTAGATTAAGCGGTGACCGGAATGGAATGTTATTTAGACCCAACAAGTATGAAGACTTGTATAATATGGGTAAACTAAATACATTCTGGATTTTGAGGTTTAGATGATAAGGTTAGACCCGTTTCGGTTAATTCATGCAAACTAGTTACATAAACCGAACCGAACGCGTATAAGCATAATGGGTAACCGGATGAGTCATATAAAAGTTCCATATGTTATTATGCTTAAAATATGGTATGACATCAGTAGGATATCAACATGTATGCCCAGAAAGATTTTAAAATCTAATTAGGCCCCATAAGGGCATTTTGGTCATTTTGAAGTTTATAAAAGGGGTTTAAAGGTAAACTAAAGTTCTGATAAAAAACATTCTGTAAAAGTATTTAATTTATGATGTTATATCAGTAGGATATCATACATATGTGTGATTTACCATTTATGGCCAAACTATGCCCCGAAAGGGCATTTTGGTCATTTCACATATGCCTTTAAGGACTTAATTGGAATTATGAGTTCAAGACTTATACCTACTGTAAAAATATTTAAAATCAATTATAAAATCAGTAGGTAACAAGTCTTGGGTGCTAAATATGGTTCTAAAGCATACTATGCACCTTATTAGCGTAAAAGTCGATATTTGACAATAAATTCCAAAGTTTAAGCGATTCTGAGATTTTGACCAGCTTTGAATGCTCAAAATATTTTATTTTTCATAACACCTCAGTAGCAAAAGGTTTTGCTTGTTAATTATATGTAAAACTCATTTTATTTGCGAAAAGGGTATTATCGTCATTTATAGACTTTATGCAAGAACTCTAGGTTAAGGTCAGTATATAATCAGACACAACACTCCAATAATTGCTAAAAATGATATCACAACACTATGTAGAGAGTTTTTTTTCAAAATTATAATAAAAGCTTGATTTGCATGCCCAAGGGCATTTTAGTCCTTACAAAAGCATTATTTTCGATTAATTGCAAAACTTTAGTTTATGACCAGAATTTAAGTGTCAAAATAATATAATTATTCTTACTAATCAGTACCTAATCCATTTGCATGTTTATTTATATTAAAAACCTCATTTTCAGATTACTAAGTGACCATGTAATATAACCTCAGAGGGTTATACAACATTATATGGTCATAATGGAACCTTAATGCATAAAGGAATTAAGCTATTTCGGGTCAGAACTGAAAGTCAAAGCAAAAGTCAAGCTTTTGCGACTTTCAGTTGCGAACCGAGCTTAAACTTAGAATTGTCGGGTTGAACATGTTTTGACATGTTCTAATAATGTTTACTAAGTTATTGAAGTGATAAAACATGTTTTATAACTTCCACAATATCAGATTTGATTTTTTTTTAAATATAATTAGTTTGACTTTTTATTTAATTACTTTGACCCGACAATTAACTAAGTAAACAGTGTAATTAGGAGGTGCCCTTTTGAGGGATTAACACTTACCTAATTACAATCACGTAGCCATATTCGCCTCAAACAATGGCTGGACCGTTTAGGTCTAAACCGAAAGTCAAAGCCGTTTTGCAACAACTTTGACTTTTGGTCTTTAAGCGCATAAAATCCGAACTAGAGTGGCTAAGGACACTTACAAAGGGTCCTAGCTCGAAACATGAACTAAGGGGAGCTTCCTTTTTTTATTAGGAAACTCAAGAATGCTCAAGAATGCTTAAGCAAGAGAGAAGAGATGAGATTTTAAATGGTGCAAGGAATGAAGGCAACAAGAGGGCTCTATTTATAGTGCATGGAGCCTTCCCAAGATCATCCCAGGTGTTTTATGATGTTCTTAGATGACTCCAGGTGTACAAGGGTTTTTAAAAACCATTTGAGAATCCATAGTTTCAAATTCTTGTGAGTGGTGGTATGTTTGGAGGCCAAGGAAGAAGAAACCTACAGGTGTCACAACCATTCTGTCGAAACCAACCCGTCGCGTCGCTTGACAGCAAACAGGGGAGGGTGTTGCGCAGCGCGAGCCCCTAATGTTTCAGCAATTCAAGTTTGAAACTTGACACTTTCAGTCCCTTAACCTTTTAATTCAAGGTATCTTTCATGATTGGCACATTTGACCCTTCTAGTTAAGTTGTAAGTGTTCTTGAGAGTATAACCCAACACCGTTAGGTCGCGGGTTCGTTAAAAGATTACCCGAAGGCACTAGTTTCTCTCGTTGACGCTTTTAACCCTTCTTCTTGAAATCTTGCACAACTTATCGTATAATAGTACCGAAACCTTTAGAAATTAATGTCAAGTTTTCTCGGAAGTATAATTTAACATTACGAAGCCTTGGTTACGTTAAAAGTTCACTCAAAGGTAAGAATTAACATGTTGACACATTTAACCCCTTTGTCTTGTAAACTTTCGATTTCTTTCACAAATGGCTTCTCATGCCCAATATTTTACTTGTTTAAGAATACGAATATCATGTAAGGTCATTCAGAGGCACAAGTTTAGCATGTTGACTCTTTTAGTTCCTTCGCATACATCTTTTCATTGTTTGTCAACTTTAGTCCTTCAAAGTCAGTTTTTTATACATTTAGGGTTTAGAACACGTGTCTTCACATAATTGGACACTATTTTACGACGTGTTACATCCTCACCCCCTTAAAAGAAATCTCAACCTCGAGATTTATTGAAATAAGTGAGGGTACTTTTGTCACATAGTGGACTCAACCTCCCACGTATACTCATGGCCTCTACGGGCATCCCATTTTACTTTCACAATTGGTACATGCTTCCTTTGGAGCTTTTTAACCTGTCGATCCTCGATCGATATAGGTCTTTAAACAAACCTCAGGCTTTCATCTATCTACACATCTTTATGAGACATTGCTAGAGATTCATCAGCTAGACATTTCTTTAAGTTGCAGATGTGGAACACATTGTGAATTCCACTAAGCTCCTAAGGTAAGTTTAGCTTGTAAGCTACACTCCTGACACATTCGATAAGTTCGAATGGTCTAATATACCTTGGGCTTAGTTTGCCATTCTTACCAAAATGCATCACACCTTTCCAATGTGATACCTTTAGTAAGACTTTGTCTCCTACCTCAAACTTTAGAGGTTTGCGCCTCTTACCCGCATAGCTTTGCTGCCTGTCTCTGGCAGCCTTTATGCAATCATAAATCTTGACAATCGTGTCCGTTGTTTCCAGGACTATCTCAGGTCCTAATAATTGAGCTTCTCTAATTTCTGCCCAACAGACGGGCGTCCTACATTTTCTTCCATATAAAGTCTCGAAAGGCGCAGCCTGAATGCTGGTATAGTAACTATTATTGTAGGAGAACTCAAACAGGGGAAGGTGGTCATCCCAACTACCACCTAGATCAATGACACATGCGCGAAGCATGTCTTCCAACGTTTGAATTGTACGCTCACTTTGTCCATCTGTCTAAGGATGGTAAGCAGTACTGAAATTCAAACGAGTACCTAATGATTGTTGGAAACTTTTCCAGAAATGAGAAGTGTATCTAGTATCTCTATTGGATACAATAGACACTGGCACTCCGTGGAGAGATACAATCTCGTCCACATATAACTGAGCTAACTTATCGGAGCTATGAGTCTCCTTGATGGGTAAGAAATGAGCTGACTTAGTCAGTCTGTCAACTATGACCCATATTGTATCATTTCCATGCCTTATCTTTGGTAACTTGGTAATGAAATCCATGGTTACCATCTCCCACTTCCATGTGGGAAGTTCTAACTATTGAAGTAATCCTGACGGCTTTTGATGTTCGACTTTAATATGTGCGTACGTCAGACATTTAGCTACGTGTGTGGCTATGGATTTCTTCAAACCCATCCACTAATAGTTTGCCTTTAAATATTGATACATTTGTCACCCCCAGGGTGAACTGATTATCTGGAGTTATGAGCTTCCTGGAGGATTATATCTCTAAGTCCTCCATGAATAGGAACCCAGATTCTACCATTTAATCTGAGGATTCCATCATTACCAGGTGACAAATGTTCAATAGTTGCACCTAATTTCTCGCTTGGAAGGTTAGCTTCCCATACATGTCACACCCCGATATTTCCACATATTACCGGTGGGCCCGGCGGGGAGTATCGTGACGTAGTTGATATCATCATAGTCAATATACACAATATAATAACACAGCGGAAGGCTTGGTAGATAATTACTATTACAAACCATAATGTCCGAGTGTCCAAATAAAAGAATATACAGACTGGTTGTAATAGAGATCCACAGGCGGATTATAAAAACAAAATACAAGAAAACTGAAATAACAGACTTCAAGCATCTAAGGATTTACAAGATCCTTTTATTTGACACCAAGTAGCTCCAGCCTAATTTCGAGAGGTACCTGTCACTTAGTCTTTGGAAAATACATCAGTTTTCACTGGTAATTACAATTAACTGACTCATTTGAAAAGAGTTTATGAAAATTCATTTAAGTGCACAAGGCACAAATCCATTTATAACTTGGGACAATCTTTAATAAAATCTTGTATACAGTTTTACATGTTTGTCATACATATGGGGCCGGTTTGGAAGCCGGTCATGATTAACTGACTCACCACTTATAAAACCCACGAAGGAGTTATCCCCAACATGTGGGTTATTTAGCATTTGCACATGTCAGGTGTATGCCTACACCCCGTGCATAGGTCGTGGCCATTTTCAAATGAAATGAGCCGAGGATATCCAGGACACGGTCGTATTAACCCCAAATATTTAGGTTATCAAACAAAACAGATTAAAACGGGTTATGCAAATTTATTAATCACAATCCAATTAAATGATTCCAAACCCGACCAAGCGGTATTATTACCGTATCCCAAGCCCGTATAAGGGAAAATAAGTTAAAAGTATTTACCAGAGCTAGATGTGTAAGGATGTAACTCAGCCGTATGTTTCCTAAAGCCTTATGTAAATACCTTCTACCGAAGCTACTCAATCTGTATGGAAGGTTTATTAACCTATTAGGATACTAACGGGTCTTTATTCAAGTCAAAGACTTAGAACGGTTAGTTTGAAAGATACATTAAGGTTCGAAACGCTAGATTAAGCAGATACCGGAATAGAATGTAATTTAGACCCGACAAGTTTGGATACTTGTATAATATGGGTAAACTAAACACATTCTGGATTTTGAAGATTTAATGATAAGGTTAAACCCATTTCGGCTAATTCATGTAAACTAGTTACATAAACCGAACCGAACGCATAAATGCATAACGGGTAACCAAATGAACCATATACAAGTCTCATATGTTATTATGCTTAAGATATGTTAATACATCAGTAGGATGTTAATATATATGCCCAAAAGTATTTAAAACCAATTTAAGTCCCGTAGGGGCATTTTGGTCATTTTAATATTTATAAAAGAGGTTTTAAAGTAAACTGAAATTCTGGTCTAAAGTATTCAGTAAAAATATTTATTTTATGGTATTAAAACAGTAGGAAATCATTCGTATGTGAGATTTACCATTTTTGGCCAAACTATGCCCCGAAATGGTATTTTGGTCATTTCACATATGCTTTTAAGGACATAATTGGAAATATGAGTTCATGACTTATACCTACTATAAAAATATTAAAATTTATTTATAAATTCAGTAGGTAACAAGTCTTAGGTGTTAAATATGGTTATAAACCATACTATGCACCTAATTAGCGTAAAAGTCGATAATTAACGATATTTGAAATGTTTATGTCATTCTGAGATTTTGATCAGCCTTGAGTGTTTAATATATTTTATTTTTCATATCAAATCAGCAGAAAAAGGTTTGGCATGTTAATCATATGTAAATCACATTTTATTAGTCAAAAAGGGCATTATCGTCAATTAAGGAATTTATACAAAAACTCAATGATATGGTCAGTTTATAATCTGACCCAATATTCCAAAAATTCCTAAAAATGATATCATAATAGTAGGTAATGAGTTTTGGGTGAAAATCTATGTTTAAACATGCATTATGCATAATAGCGTATTTTAAATAATAAAAAGTTCAATTTTACGATATCTAGCATAACATCGTTTCGAAACCAGAGAATCATGTCAAATTAATTGAGACATGCTTATATATCAGTACTTAACCTATTTGTATGCTCACATTATCAAAAATCTCATTTTTGGCTAAAAATGGCATAATGGTAAATTATAAGCATAATAATGGAAACTAGCATATAATCCAAAATATTAATGACCAGGTAATATAACTCCAGAGGGTTATATTACAACATAAGATGGTCCAAATGGAAGCTTAAAACATGGAAGAATTAAGCTCAATCAGGCCAGAACTGAAAGTCAAAGCAAAAGTCAAGCTTTTGCGACTTTCGGTTGGCAGCCGACCCTAAACTCGGAATTTTCGGGTTGAACATGCTTAGACATGTTCTAATATTATTTACCAAGTTATTTAAGTGATAAAATATGGTTTATACCTTCTGCATTATTAGCTTTGATTATTATTTACAAATCTGACCAGTTTGACTTTTTAATTAAATAGTTTGACCCGACAATTAACTAAGCAAACGAGAAAATTAGGAGGTGCCCTTTTAAGGGAATAACACCTACCTAATTATGGTCACATAGCCATATTCGCCTCGAACAATGGCTGGACCATTTGAGTTTAAACCGAGAGTCAAAGTCATTTTACGTAACTTTGACTTTTCGGTTTTTAATTAACAAAACTGAACTAAAGAGGGGGCTAAGACACTTACAAAGGGTCCTAGCCATCTTTTCAACTTAGAATGAGCTTCCTTATGATCAGGAATCCCAGAATTTGAGAGGAGAAGTGATAAATTGAAGTGTGCAAAGAAATGGTTCAACATGAGTGCTTATTTATAGTTGAAGAACACCATCTATGATCATCACAGGCGTTATGGTATGATCCCAGATGTTTACAAGTGTCCTAGTGGTAAACTAAAACCATCAATAAGCTCCAGGTATCGAGTTTCAGGTGTGTAAGGCGGTGCAACGAGCTGCAATAACCAGTTGTCCTCTATTTTCTGAGCTGGGCAGTCTCTCGTGGGCCGCGTAGGAGTTAAGGGGAGCCTATGCGCCCCGTGACAACCTTAAGTTCAGGTGAACATTGTTTTAAGTTTGGCAGTTTCAGTCCCTGGTCCTTTATAACTTAATTTAACTTCATTTTTGGCACTTTTAACGCTTGAAGTTAGTTTGTAGAGGATCTTGGGAGTATAATCAAACACTGTTAGGTCCGGTTTCGTTGAACGATCACCGAAAACACTAGTTTATACTCATTGACGCTTTTAACCCTTATTCTTGGGAATTTACGTAAATATTACATAACGATCTCGATACCTTGTGAATTTGATATCACTTATTCTTGAGAGTATATTTGAATATTACAAAGCCCCGGGTTCGTTAAAAGGTCACTTAGAGGTATGATTTACATGTTGACACGGTTAACCCCTGTAGTTTATAATATTTCGATTACTTTCACAAACGGCTTCTTATATCTGAATAATTACTCGTTTAAGAATATACTCTTCGTGTGTGGTCATTCAGAGGCACAAGTTTGGCATGTTGACACTTTTAGTCCCTTCGCATACATATTTTCATTGTTTGTCAACTTTAGTCCTTCAAACCCAAACTTTTACATGTTTAGAGTTTAGGACACGTGTCTTTACATAATTGGGCACGTTTTTACGAGGTGTTACATC
This sequence comes from Helianthus tuberosus, assembly GCA_030545235.1. NCBI lineage: Eukaryota > Viridiplantae > Streptophyta > Magnoliopsida > Asterales > Asteraceae > Helianthus > Helianthus tuberosus. The sequence continues at coordinate 25,968 of JARYGA010026331.1, forward strand.
CTCACCCCCTTAAAAGAAATCTCGACCCCGAGATTTACTGAAACAAGTGAGGGTACTTTTGTCGCATAGTGGACTCAACCTCCCACGTATATTCAGGGCCTCTACCGGCATCCCATTTAACCTTCACTATAGGCACGTGCTTCCTTCGGAGCTTTTTAACCTTTCGATCCTCGATCGATATAGGTCTTTCAACAAACCTCAGGCTTTCATCAATCTGTACGTCTTTATGAGACATTGCTAGCGATTCATCAGCTAGACATTTCTTTAAGTTACAGATGTGGAACACATTGTGAATTCCACTAAGCTCCCCAGGCAAGTTTAGCTTATAAGCTACACTGCCGACACATTCGATGATCTCGAATGATCCGATATACCTTGGGCTTAGCTTGCCCTTCTTACCAAAACGCATCACACCTTTCTAGGGCGATACTTTTAGTAAGACTTTGTCGCCTACCTCAAACTTTAGATGTTTTCGCCACTTATCTGCATAACTTTTCTGCCTATCTCTGGCAGCTTTTAGGTGATCACGAATTTGGACAATCTTGTCCGTCGTTTTAAGGACTATATCAGGTCCTGATAACTGAGCTTCTCCTACTTCCGCCCAACAAACAGACATTCTGCATTTCCTCCCATACAATGCCTCAAAAGGCGTAGCCTGAATGCTAGTATGGTAACTATTATTATAGGAGAACTCGATCAATGGTAGATGGTCATCCCAGCTACCACCCAAGTCAATAACACATGCACGAAGCATGTCTTCCAAAGTTTGAATTGTACGTTCACTTTGTCCATCCGTTTGAGGATGGTAAGCAGTACTAAAATTCAAATGAGTGCCTAATGATTGTTGGAAACTTTTCCAAAAATGAGAGGTGTATCTAGTATCTCTATCGGATATAATAGATACTGGCACTCCTTGGAGAGATACAATCTCATCCACATACAACTGAGCTAGCTTGTCGGAGCTATAAGTCTCCTTGATGGGTAAGAAATGTGCTGATTTAGTCAGTCTGTCGACTATGACCCATATAGTATCATTTCCATACCTTGTTTTAGGTAACTTGGTTATAAAATCCATGGTTACCATTTCCCACTTCCATGTGGGAAGTTCTGGCTGTTGTAGCAAACCTGAAGGCTTTTGATGTCCAGCTTTAATCTGAGCACAGATCAGACATTTAGCTACATGTGTGGCTATAGATTTCTTCAAACCTATCCACCAATAATTGGCTTTCAAATCTTGATACATTTTGTCACCTCCAGGGTGAACTGAGTATCTGGAATTGTGAGCTTCCTTGAGGATTATATCTCTAAGTCCTCCATGGATAGGAACCCAGATTCTACCATTCAATCTGAGGATTCCATCCTTGCCAGGTAACAACTAATCAGCTATTACACCTAACTTATCACTTAGAAAGTTGGTTTCTAATATAGCTTCCTTTTGAGCAGCTAACAGCCTTTCATTCAAGCTGTTCTTGAGTTCAATACTCTTGGCATTAATCTGTATAGGTTTAATCCTTTCTTTTCTGCTCAATGCATCTGCGACTACTTTCGCTTTGCCAGGATGGTAGCGAATTTTGCAATCATAATCATTTAGAGCTTCCATCCAACGGCGTTGCCTCATATTGAGATCCTTTTGATTGAATAAATGTTGGAGACTTTTGTGATCCGAATATATCACACATTTAGTTCCATATAAGTAATGTCTCCACAACTTAAGTGCAAATACAACGACACCCAACTCCAAATCGTGGGTGGTGTAATTCTTTTCGTGCACCTTTAGTTGTCGTGATGCATAGACAATCACCTTGCCTCTTTTCATAAGTACACAACCTATACCGGTGTGCGAAGAATCACAATACACGACAAATTCTTCTATTCCTTCGGGCAATGTCAACACAGGAGCATTGTTCAATTTCTGTTTAAGAATCTCAAAAGACTCTTGATGTTTAGAACCCCAATCAAATTTCACATTCTTGCGGGTCAAAGTAGTTAATGGTGCAGCTATCCTTGAGAAATTCTCAATGAACCTTCTATAATAACCAGCTAATCCCAGAAAGCTGCGAATCTCCGTAGGTGTCTTAGGTGCCTCCCAGTTCATGATTGCTTCTATTTTAGCGGAATTCACTTGGATACCACGCTCACTCACAACATGTCCAAGGAATTGGACTTCACGAAGCCAGAACTCACACTTGGAGAATTTAGCATACAGCTTCTCCTGGCGTTGCAATCCCAAGATACACCGAAGGTGTTTCTCGTGATTAACTTGATTACGAGAATAGATAAGTATGTCGTCTATAAAGACAATGACAAACTTGTCTAGGTACGGTTTGTAGACTCGATTCATGAGGTCCATGAATGTTGCATGTGCGTTAGTAAGCCCGAAAGGCATCACTAAGAACTCATAGTGTCCATACCTCGTTCTAAATGCTGTCTTTGATACATCTTCAGTTCTAACCTTAAGTTGATGATACCCAGATCTTAAATCG
>JARYGA010026332.1:0-24827 GCA_030545235.1 Helianthus tuberosus
TTTAACATGATTTGTATCCGGTTTATATATTTTCTAACGAGCGTGTTAGAAAAGGTTTGTGTTTATTTCTAACGAGCGTGTTAGAAAACGTTCATTTACATAAACCAAAAGTGAATATATATATATATTCATTTTATTTCTAACGAGCGCGTTAGAAACGGTTTACTTTATAAAAAACCCGAATATTTTGAATGTTTGATAAACATTTAAATTCTAATTAGCATATTAGAATTGGTTATCATATAAACCACTCATTTCAACGATCGGTAATCGTTATTATCTAACAGCGGTTAGAAATGGTTTAAATATGATAAACTAATTATTAAAACGACGTGTATTCGTTTTATTTTTCAAACGAGCGAGTTTGAAATTGTTTTATTTAATAAACTATTATAAGGTTTATTGTTTTGATTTTTAATCTAAACATAAACATATAGTTTATTTTTAAAACACTTGGAAAACGAGAAATGTTTTGAACGAATAAAACATGTCTTTGCGAATTATAAGTGATTCGATATACTTCCACGAGAAGTATAACTTCTTGAACCATATAATAGTCTCGGAAAGACTATTTAGTGAAAAACAACTCGATGTTGTTATAGACATAATAAGTTGCTTAACTACTTGCGAGTAGTTAATTGTAAACAACTTTATATTTTTGAACAACTTGTGATTATTCAAGTTTAGAGTTCCAAGATGAGGGAGTACCTCAAAACATGACACCGAACGAAATAATTGCGTTTATTTTGGTCAAAAGTGTTTAAGATAATAACACTTTGGCATTTGATGTTTAGACATCTTTAGTGTATCCGTTTTATTTTTTTGTCCACTTTTATTTTATTATAAATGGTAGACTATCGTTTGGGTTTATTTCACATAAACAAATGGTCTAAATATAATATAAGATAAATATTTATTTTGGACTACTAATAATTTGTCAAAAGGATACACATTTTGGTACAAAGTGTAAAAAGTAATTTACACAAACACAACGAGCGGGTTGTGATCATGACTTAGGTAATAAGTCACAAATCAAACATCAAATGCATAACGGCGTCGTAAGAAACGTGGTGAATGGTTTGAGATGAAATACACGAAAACGAGATATGTCATTTAATGTTGAGAGCATCAACATGGAAATGCACATGTGAGTTTTTCATAGAATATAACATATGAAAGAAATATATGTTAATATTGTAAATGATTTTAATAAATTTAGAAAATTTATTAATGGAATTTACAATAGTGATGGATTTGTAGATGTTTCTACCACCATCAATGTTGTTTAAACTATGTGGAGGCTTGGTCCTCAATTTGGGAGAGTATCCCAATACATGGTATTAATGAAACAACGTAAATGTATATATCACTATAGGTATACGTGAATGCTTTGTTGTTGAGAGTCAATCTAATTGGCTATATCTCAACACTCAAGTGATTTTATACAAAGATTTTTCATCAAAGTGACTTGGATTAAGACTTATGTTTAAGTCCTTAGGAAGTCAATGGTGAAGCCTTGGAGATAAAAAGGCAAACTAGTTATGATCCTAATGGATGAAGTTAACTATGGTTTTGAGGCATTCCTAAAACCGATGGTTTTGGAATGGTGAAATAAAATTTCATTGTTGTGTCTAAACTAAGAAACGAATGTTCGGAAGAGATAGTGCGTTATCTCTTAAGGCTGTGAAGAATCAGAATGATGCATCTTCTGTTCACATGCTAGAGTATTGTGGTCTAAAGCATGCTAGACTAATACTTGTTAATTTATATGCTCGACGGAGATTAAATTAACTTTAAACATTCAAAATATATGATGACACAAGAACGAATTTTGTGCTAACACAAAACTATAAAAGTAACTTCATTTTAGTCCAAAGGGATACTTAATTAAAATGCAAGCAATGTGGGGGGAGGAGCCATTTAAGAAACAAACCCTTTAGGGTATGAAGAAATGGTAGTTGAGAAGTTTTCTCAAACTCAAAATGAAAGGGAGAACCTTTCATTACCCCATTTGGATGCTATCCAAATTACACTTAAATGTGGGGATGACTTGCATTTGAATGTGGAAATGGTAGTTGAGAAGTTTTCTCAAACTCGAAATGAAAGGGAGAACCTTTCATCGCCCCATTTGGATGCTATCCAATTACACTTTAATGTGGGGGGTGACTTGCATATATTGCAAACGCATGACCAAGTGGAGTACACAATGGTTATATGAAGTCAATCGAGTAGATTGGACTCGAATGCCAATTGGTTAGATTCAAAATCTAGTAAGATGTCAGTCATGACGCACCAAAGGCATGGTGAAAACGTGTCTAGCCATGAATTGAGTTTCATGTCATTCTAAAGACAAGGTACATAACTGAATCCAGGTTGAGATCACGAGTTATAAGTCTTATGAATCCACTAAAAGGCAAAAGTGACTAGTGAGTCAAGAACACGTTAGAACAACTGATCTAAACTGAAAATTATTGTTGTTGACTTAGCGAAGTTAACAAATAATTTTGGATCCAACAACCAGTGGGTTGATAACAGATCAGATTGTGGAATGGGACTAAAGCCATGGAAAAAGGGACATGAGGGAAACCTAACCTAGTTGACTGGAGATCCCAAGATCTAGGTTCAATAGGCCAACTTAATCATGAACCAAAGGGTAGTCACTGTGGGGGCATGGCTAATATATATGTTTATGTATAAGCTAGTGTATGTGTTTATATATCCCCTAAACTATAAAAGGGTTTTTAATTACATCCTAGTCCATTCCTATAATATTCAGTGACATTGTTGCGAGGTTAAGCGTAATATGTGGGTTAATGATTTGTGTAAATCATAGTAAACCATAATGCTTTTAATGATTTAAAGGGAAATCACCTATGTTGGAGAGAAGTGTGGTCGCTTCGAATGGAATTAGGGCATAATTCCTAGAGCTCCCGCAGAACCAGGAAAGTGCTCCATGACCATTATAGGACACGATAGTGAGGGGATGGCCCGGCTAGGGAAAGTATTGTGTGAATGTATATTGTCGTTTACACAAATGGGGGGTTGTTCAAGGACATCACGTCTACAAAACCCTAGTAGACTAAGTATGCTTCACAAAGGAAGGTTCAAAGGCAAAACCTACCTATCCTGCAATACTCGACTGTCGAGGTTTCATCGGGGTATTTTGTGTGTTTTAATCGATCTCCATTCATGTGGGGGATTGTTGGAAATTTTAGTGAAAATGAGTTTTCACTAAATATTTTGGACATCAATAATTATATTTATATATGTGTTGTATAAATAATAATTCGTGGGTTTGCGTTCAATGTTGTGAGAGCATCATAACAATGAATCAAACTGTGTCCAAAATGGAGCTAAGATGAATAGAATATCGATGCTCGAAGTTGGTGATTGAATTGAATATTTCTAAACTTTGGTGACTCTAGTAAAAATTCATCTTTGTCATAAATTGGTGGTTTTATGACTTTTAATCTCTATTCAAGAGTCATGATGTAAGTTTTGCCATGTCTTATTATTTTATTTAATATGACATTAACATGCCATGAATGTAAATTAATCCTTTTGACTCATAATAAATTACTAGACTCATAATGAATGTTTTTATTGTTATAATTATCATTAAACAATAGAAATTAAATATGGAGTTTTAGTTTTGAGTATAAAATGAACCTTATGACTCTTTGTTGGAGGAAAGAAAGAAAATAGAGAAAAATGAGATGAAAGAAATTTACTAGAGAAAATTATGCACAAAGTTTTATAGAATTTAGAGAGGAGTACTCTCTAATTTTTCACCATCACCAACTTATCTTTATTTTCCTACGTAAATTAGAACACTATGATACCCGGTGTAATCTCGGGCGTGAGTGCCATCTCCGGCAGTACACATACTGTTCCGGTTGTTGTACCCTGGGAGACAGACCGTCTGAGAGGAGGCGCGGAATCTGTTTTAAGGGAAGCGTGTTGAACACGTGCCTCAACCAAAAACCGTCAACAATTTTGCTTGTCCTGCAGCGGAGTTTCGATCTCGTAGATGCGGTTGAAGTTTTCAAAGACATTGGATTTTAATCAAGATTGGTACAATTTACTTGTATTTTATATTCGTTTTATTTAGTTTTTGTAACCGGTATTGTACTAATCGAATTTCCCACAAATAACGAGAGTCTCGTTATTATTTATTATGTAATATATTTTATTGAAAAGTGAACCTAGTTCCTACACCACATGGTGTCAAATTACACTTTACTCTATTTTGTTTGATTTCAATTGGGTTAGCACATCCTCTTCAGTGTATTCAAGAAAATTAACTTCTAAAAACAATTTCACCAAAATGGTTCATTTATTTACATTATTATAAGGAGAAGCTCTTGCTTTAAATGATCTCAATCGTAGGGTTGAAATCGGGCTGTAACCTTATACCTTGAAATCTATTTGAACTTGGTCAAACTCAACCCAACCCAACCCAACCCAACCTAACCCGATCAAACTCAATCCTTTGACTCTATATAACACGGTTCCAAACCAAATTGGTTTAAAAAAGATTGGTTTTGACTTTTGTTGATCCAAGCCGGAACCGTTTTCAACCGGAACCAGTTTGGCCATAAACCATTTTGTATACCTCTAGTTAAACCATAGCCCTTAAATTAAAAACTACCTAACCTTTAGCTTCAATTAAATCAATTTAGTAAATTAAACTAGGGAACAATGTATTTGAATTTGGCAACTCTATATATGAGAATATGACATACCCGTAGAAGCTATGGACCCTATGGTATTTCCAAAATATAAACAGTTCGTATTTGAAACTTTACCAAAATAATATAGTAGTTTAATAAAATAAACAAATAAATAGAATTTAAAGAAATCAGTGTTTGTTCCCACAAGGGTAACAGTGCGATTATAATAAGCTAAGGTGAAGTGTCTCCTTGTTGAACGAACCGTCAGAACTGTTGATTCTCCGGCACACCGTCGTTTTCCGGCAGAACAATGTCACCATAAAATGCCATTTACTCCGGCAACCAAACAAATCTCCTAGTTATCCCTCTCTGACGTGTCCATACCCTGGTCCCTTGTGGAGTTGTGTCCAGTCCCGACGGTAATTTGACGTGGCGGCTTACGTGGCATGTTTTCACCGGTTACCATTCACCACCGGTAGCGCACCTTTTAAGGGGCAAAGGGTGCCCCCGTCAACGTTTCGGTTACGGTGTAATTTTTTTTTATTTTTCGTCTGAAATTTTTAAAATTATATAGGTCTACCTCGCCAATTGTTTTGCCTAAAAATTCTCTGTCCTTACCAAATTTATTGTCCAAAAAATTTATACATATTTTCGTATTTAGTTAAAAAAAGTGAAGATATTAGTAATTTTTTATAATTGTTTTTAAACTTTAGGTGAGTTTAAATAAAGTTCGAAACTAGTTTTTATATAAATGAAACATGAGGGTTCATTTTTGTCTTAATCGAAAGATGTTTAAACAAAAAAAAAAAAAGTAAAATGCCAAAATGGTCCCTGAGTTTAAGCCACTTTAGTCCAAAAAATGAAACATTTTGTATCTGAGTCCCTAAGATTTCATTTTTGTTGTCATTTTCATCCAATTAGTAAATTGGTTTAAAATTTTCTGTTAACTTTTCCCATTTTTGTCATTTTACTCATTTAAATAAAGGGTATAATCGTCATTTTATGCTATAATATATTTTAATATAATGAGGAAAACGATAAAAGGGAGAAGTTAGCTGAAAATTCTAACCCAGTTTGCAAATTGAATGAAAACGACAACGAAAATGAAACATTAGGGACTCAGATACAAAAAGTTTCATTTTTAGACTGAAGTTGCATAAACTCAGGGACTATTTTAGCATTTTACTAAAAAAAGAACAATACGTGAGGATAGAGGCGCCACATCTGTGTTATTCGACTTCAATAGAAGAAAAAAAAATTTGTGTTCTCGGGGTTCTTGTTGCCTTCAAATCTTCAATTTGTTATGCATATTTTCGCATCATTACAAATATTTTGGTCTTTTATTTGTTAAACAATATTTAGTTTTTTTTTATATGTAAGAACGGGTCATTTGAATGAAATTTTTTTAGTTTATTTGGAGTTATTATTGTTTGACCCGACCTGAATCGAATAGCTAACCCGAACATTTAACCTGAAATATAGCGATAGGAAAAAAAATTGGGTCCCATGATTTTCTGTCCTCGTGGAACTTTTGGTCTAGCTCCGCCACCATTCACCACCCTTGTTTTATTTTTTATTTTTATATGCTTAAGCGCTAACTCATATGCTCACTAAATATAATCCTAAATCTTATTGATATATTAAAGGGCTTATAGTCCAATGATATCAAAGGTGTGATGAAAATGACTTATTTGTGAGGCTAAGGGTTCTAGGTTCGAGGTGGACACTGGCATATATTAGGAGTGTAAACGGGCTTGAGCTACTCGAGATTGGCTCGTTAAAAACTTGAACTGAGCCGAACTTAAACAAGTTCAAGGTTATATTAAGGCTCATTTAATAAACGAATTTGGGCCCAAGATTTATATATCGGGTCGAGTCAGCTCCCTAGTCTAAACAAGCTTATTATTTTAATAATTATTAGTAATACATGTACTATGTTTATATGATAACTATTATATTATAATTTATACAAACCTAGCATAAAATTAATTAAATAATATATAATTATGAAATTATATAAATGCGGGAGTTAATATACCCATACCTTAAAATCTTGATTTCAGACCCTCTATACGAGTCGTATAGAATTATAAGCCTTATATAGAATATTCTGACATAACAAATATCGGATTGTATAATGCTATATGAATTGTATAGATTGAGAAAATATTGGGTCTAACATTCTATATACCTGGTCACCCTTTGCTCACCACCCTTATATATACCACCTACAAAGCACACATCAAACACACACACTCATTCCACGATTCCCCCTCTCACTTCAAACCATGACCGTCGATTTAGTAACATCGTCGCCGCTGGGACCGGCGGCAACAGATCAAGACGCTAAAGCACTCCAGTTCATTGAAGACATGACGAAAAACTGTGACTCCATTCAGAAAAATGTTTTGAGTGAAATTCTAACTCAAAATGCCAAGACTGAATACATCCAAAAATGGAACCTCAATGGCGCCACTGACCAGAAAACTTTCAAGTCGAAAGTTCCAGTCGTGTCGTATGAGGATCTCCAGCCGTATATCCAGCGTATCGCCGATGGTGATCAATCTCCCATCCTCTCCTCCCACCCGATTTCCGAATTCCTTACAATGAACAGCATGCTCCCCGTATTTATCCATGCAGGCTGTACGGCAGATTGGGCAGATTCCGTCTTCTGGATACATAGGGATCATCAGCCGGTATTTGAGAATAGTCCTATACTCAACAGCCGACATGCATTGCCCCAGCCCCTCGATCGGGATAACAGTCAAAAAGTCTTGTGCATGGGGGCCTTTCAAGCGGATCTGCTCGTCTTTGGCTGGGCGGGAGGGAAACATGCTTGTGTGGATCTCACAGGAGTCTCCCCGTTAGCTGGTTTAAGGGGAAGCGGGTTTGTAGCTGGACAGGCTATAAGAAAAGCGGAATCAAAAAAGGTGGATAAACACGCTAAAGCATGTGCTGATAACCAACATGCATTTGTCCCCTTCGCCTTCGACACCTTTGGCTCCCTAGCTCCAGAAGCTATCCGTTTGTTGACTAGGGTCCAAAAGGTTGTCCACAGCAGTTGCTCATCAACAGGGGGGCGGGGGTTTGTCTTTAATAGGCTAGGGTTTGCTATTCAGAAAGGGGTAGCGGCGCAGCTTGTTGCTCGCTTACCTGCGATATTGATGTAACTCGGCCAGTTCTTACAGTAATAAATTGAAAAAAAAAAAAAAAAATATCATTACTAGCAAATAGCAAACTAATACATCGATCGAGACAGAAGGCAAACGGGCAACAAGTTGTGCTACTAGCCCTTTTTTGAATAACAAAACTAAGTGTTTTAAGAGTGTAACTTGTTGAAGGTGTGGATTTTTTTATTTTTTTTTTGCAGTTCTGGGACATCTGCCGGAGAAAGAAAACTTATGCCGACCATTGCGGCGGAGATGGGCCGCCGGCAGAAGCTGTATAGTCTTCTCATGCCTGTCATGAACCTGTACGTAATTTTAGTAATTTAGTCTTCCTCATTAATTAATATAAAATTTTTGAATATAATATGCATGATAAACTGATAGTGACTAGAGTGATAGAAACCAGTTAAAATCTTGCACCTAAGGTTTAATTCATTTAATTATCTTTTTATCATTATTGTTGTTTTGTTTGATATAAACGTTTGATTATTTTAGATGGCTAAGAATTATTAAATAAAATAAATAAATATAATTGCTGATCGTAATTTAAAATATTAATTTCGTGTTTTACTTCTGGAAAAGGAGAAAACAAAATAAGTTAAACAAAATAAGTATTATATTAAGTATTATAAAATACTTTTAAATTAAAATAATAAAACACTAAATTTCTAGAAATAATGAACTTTTATGATTGATGAATTATTTTATTATAATAATGCAGTTACGTACCCGGTTTAGACAAAGGAAAGGGTCTATACTTCCTCTTCATAAAAGCCGAGACCAAAACCCCAAGTGGTTTAGTGGCCTGGCCCGTTCTCACCAGTTACTACAAAAGCCCACAATTCAAAACCCGGCCCAATGACCCATTCAACATCTACACCAGCCCAAATGAAACCATCCTTTGTGTCGATTCCTTCCAAAGCATGTACTCCCAAATGCTCTGTGGTCTCATATACCATCAACAAGTCCTCCGTTGCGGTGCGGTTTTCGCTTCCGGTCTGGTTCGGGCCATCAAGTTCCTCACAATAAACTGGAAACAACTTGCCCTCGATATCGAAACCGGGTTCCTGAACCCGAAAATCACCGACCCGGATATCCGGGTATGCATGTCGAAGATTCTGAAGCCCGACCCGGACCTGGCCCGGTTTGTTACGGCCCAGTGTTGTGAAGGGAAATGGGAAGGGATTATAACCCGGATTTGGCCCAATACCAAGTACCTTGACGTCATTGTTACTGGAGCCATGGCCCAATACATTCCTATTCTTGATTTTTACAGCGGTAATTTACCTCAAACTTGTACAATGTATGCTTCCTCTGAGTGTTACTTTGGGTTAAATTTAACCCCTATGGTTAAACCCTCTGAGGTTTCTTATACCATTATGCCTAATATGGGTTACTTTGAGTTCATCCCACATGACTCGGTCAACTCGGTGTCCAACTCGGATGACTCGCTGCCTCAACTCATTGACCTTGCTGACCTTGAACTCGGAAAGAAGTATGAACTCGTGATCTCGACCTACTCGGGTCTCTGTCGTTATCGGGTTGGAGACATTTTACGGGTCACGGGTTTCCACAATTCCGCCCCGCAATTCAAGTTCATTAGAAGGAAGAATGTTTTACTAAGTATCGATGCAGATAAGACCGATGAAACCGAGTTGCAAAACGCGGTAGAAAAGGCTTCGGAGCTATTGAAGGTGTTCAACACTGCGGTCGTCGAGTACACGAGTTACGGGGACACGAAAACGATACCGGGTCATTATGTTATTTACTGGGAGTTGTTGGTGAAAGATCCGGGTTATGGGCCGAGCCAGGAGGTGTTGGATCAGTGTTGTTTGGCAATGGAAGATTCTTTGAATTCGGTTTATCGACAGAGTCGAGTTGCGGATAATTCTATTGGCCAGTTGGAGATTCGTGTTGTGAAGAATGGTACGTTTGAGGAGTTAATGGATTACGCAATATCCCGAGGTGCATCTATAAATCAGTACAAAGTCCCTAGATGTGTTAGTTTTACACCAATCATGGAACTTTTGGATTCTAGGGTCGTATCGACCCATTTTAGCCCAAGTGCACCACACTGGGTCCCGGAACGACGTTTCTAATATGCAAATGTTCGTGTCGAAAGTGATGGGCATAATGTGAAGTTTCTGGAAGTGATGGATCTAATATGTAGGTTTCGAAAGTGAAGGGGGGCAATGTGCAAATTTCAAAAGTGAAGGGTGCAATGTGTAGGTTTCAAAAGTGAAGGGTGTAATGTGTAGGTTCAGAAAGTGAAGGGTTTGTAGGTTTAGCAAGTATTGTAAGAATTTGTGATTGTTAAAAAGGTGATTTTGTATCTTGCTTTTAGCTTAGTAAGTGTTGTAAAAATTTGTGATTGTTAAAAAGATGATTTTGTATCTTGTTTTTAGTTGGTTTTATTTATTTTGGAGGGAGGTTGTTGCTAGGTAGCATTCTTTAAGGACATTTTATTGTAAACAAGTATTGGGCATAAAACCACAAAAGAAATTAACGTCCTTGAAATGAAATCGTTAATATTCTAAAATACTTTATAAAAAAGGGAACGGTATATTATTACTCACTCTATGAGAGAAATTACACGTCAAAACATTGGAAATGTAGTTTTCTCTAGGTTAAAAATCATTCAAAGGATCCAACAATAATTTGGGAAAACCAGAGGAAGTTCGATCAATTTGGCTGAGTTTTGTGTTTAGTTTTCAATTTGGCGTACCCTCTTGCTAAAAATAATAAAGCGTCTTGTCAGCCGTTCAAAAAAAAAGTTTATGATAGTTACCGGATACATGTGTAATTAACACTTATGTCATCAATCAAAGTGACTCAAATTAGAAGTTTAAGGAACCAATATATAATTATATAATAAATTAACATAAGAATTAACTTATTGGATATTTTAATAAACATCAAATCTTATTTACCTTAATTAGTATAAGATTCTAATTATTGCCACGTGTCACTCTCTTCTTCAACCTTACAATTTAGACATATATATTTTTTTTAAATATTTTTTAATCCTTATCCTTACTAATATAATAAATTTAATTTAAATATGTTAATAACCATATTAAGATGCATTATTTAATTAATTTTATAGATAAATACAATGTATTTTATTAAATCTTATCGTAAAATAAAAAAAAAAATACAATAATTAGATCTTTTTTACTAAACCATCCTTGTACTAATACCAATCGGAAAAACGCAATAATTAGATTATACCATTTTTACATTTTTTTAACCATGTGATCAGGATTATATAGAAGTATGATTTACAATTTTTTTTATTTTACGTGGGTAATAGACGGGTTTGTAACACTTGTAAATTAAAATATTATTCAATCTAAGTTTTTTATATTTAATTCGTGTAATACATGGGTTTATAAACCAGTGGATAATATGATCTTAAGTTCACTAAGGGAAATGACAGCGAAGAGTTTTAAAGTTTTGGGAGCATGTAATGATCACTAAATCCGAATATTGTATTATATTATCTTGTGTTTATTGACTTCTTTATTTAGACCGTGGAGTATGGTGGGGTGGGGTTTGGGGCATGGGTTGATACGTGTACTTCGAGGGGCACCGCTAGCCAGTTGAATGTTGGGTCGGTATGGCGGGGCAGGGCTAGCCCGCGTGGGTTGGCCACGTGTTATAATTTTTTTTTCAATTATTATAAAAATACACACAAAATAAAAACAAAAAGCCTAGCCACCTATAGCCTAGCCAACCCAGCCAATGAGAGCCGGCCACGAAAGACCGCTAGGCCCGCTCAACACCCGAGCTGAAACCCCCGCCCAAAGGGCCACGCCGAAACTCAAGCCCACCTGGGGTGGTGACTTAGGCGTTTGTACCCAACCCACGCCTCAACCCCGCCTCATACCCGATAGTTTTTAACTCTTAATAGAAGTGAAAGCTTCTCTTGCATAACTTTGAGGTGTCAAGAATCTGTTTGTTGGTATTATGCATAGCTTGTAGTAGTTGAAGTATATGATGTGATTACGACTCATAAAGCTAAAGGGTATGGAAAAGGTCATCCCTATGAGGATGAGCCGCTACGTAGAACGTCACATCACCATCCTCTATGAGATGACCCTTCTAGCAAAATGAAGGGGTAGAGGATGGGCCTACCCCACACCAATTGTTTTAAATTTTTTAACTTTTTTTTATTAACTTAATAAAAACATCTTAAAAATTAAATAAAATTAAAAGATAAAACAACATAATTAAATCCATTACATAACATAAAGAAAAATTACATATCCTAAAAAATAAAATTTCCAATCCTACAAAAGGAAAACGTAAAAGTTAGCTTGATTCGGGTTCGGGTTGGGATTGTTCGGGTTGAACGGATTCATGATTTTATAAAAAGATGGAGTTTTTTTTTTTATAAAAATGGATGAGAGAAGGGAGAAGTTAGGAGATTTTGGATAGAGTTAATTTATAAAAATGGTTGAGGTGCGGTGTTTATTTAAAGTGAAAAAATCTTTTTTTTTAAATATAGCCGTTGTTCAACGGCATAATTTCAAAAAGTAGGCCCGTCGCAGGCGTCCTTGGGCCAACGGAGAAGACGGGACGGGGAAAGGGGGGCGGTGTGGGGGTGCGGCGCCGGGGCTCGCCAGGGCAGGGCCGGCCCCCATACCGGGTAGTCTAACAGACCAAAAGAGTTCGTGTGTAGGGGTGTTCATGATTATATCTCCTCAATATTATTAATTTTTAATAATTAATATTAGCTATCTACTTATCTATACTTTAATAAATAAAAACATATCTATCACTATTTGACGTAACCAAAAATTTAAAACCTCATCATGTTTATAATTTATTATTATCGTTTTCACAAATGCTAAAGAATTTTATCAAAATGTCATGTGACAATTTATTATACTACATCAGCCATAATAAATAATAATAATAATAATAATAATAACTAAATGAATATAAAGACTATTCTCCACCTTAATAAATAAGTTTTTATGCATTATCTCGCTTAAAAGAAATTGATATGCCATGATGCTTGAGTTACTAAATTATACTATATGATATATAGATAAAAATATAAGAATTACTTTATCTCTTGAATATACTTATTTTACATATTAAAGATCAATATTATCTTCACCTCTATGACATACGATAAAGGGTCTTTATATTTTTTTAATATGTTTGTATTTAATATGAATATCCTTTAAAATCAAAAACATTTTAATCGTAGGTTTATTGTTATCTATAACAAAACTATAATTATTTTTTATTATTATTAATATCCCCGATTTAATTATTTATGCATTTATCGGATATCCGAAATTTCGGATACAGATTCGGATATCCAAACGGATATCCGAATTTATAAAAAAATCAAAAAAATACGTTTCGTGTATAGATTAAAACTAAATTTATATTCGATTTTCTAAATTTCCAACATTTAAAACTAAAAACAATCATAAATTCACACGAATACAATTATTTACTACTTTTTTTACTAATTTTTACAATACTTCAAACTAAATATAATGCTCATATACTATATATATTTATAAAAAAAAATAATTAGTTTTCGGATATCGGATAATCGGATTATCCAAAATTTTTGAAATTCCTATCCGAATCCGAAAATTCGGATTATCCGGTTTTCGGATATCCGACTTTTTGGATGTCTGAAATTTCGGATATTTCGGATACGGATTTTTGGATATTTCGGATTCAGTTTCGGATCCGGATTTTTTTGAACACCCCTATTCGTGTGTGTTTGTTTCATTTTAACCGACAAAAGAATATTTGTTTTAAATGTGTTATTTTAGATAATAAACGAGCATAATTAAAAATATGAACACACAAAAAAAAGTATTTGTATTTCTATATGTTGATTTTGTTTACTTATAAATGCAATTACACCGCGATTCTCTAAATAAGGCTAAGAGTTGACTAAAAATTTCAAATAAAAAAGAGTAAAAAGTCACAAAACACTAAAATGTCAACCATAAAACATATCCAAAACCCACAAATAACAAAATGAAGATTATTAAAACATCATATATGTGGGTAATTTTTTGTTTTGAATGATAAGGCTCTGATTATCAAATGACAAACATTATTGTGTTTTATGTTGATTAGCATGTCGTGTTTTATATTCATAGTTCTACGATTGTGTGTTTGAAATTTTAATGGACTATTATGTTTTGAATATGATGTTTTAGTAATCTTCACTCTGTTATTTGTGGGTTTTAGGTGTGTTTAATGACTGAAGTTATAGTGTCATGACTTTTTACACTTTTTAATAAATTTGGACTTTGTAGCCAAAACAATATGGGTGTACTAGGATGTAAAACATATGAAGAAACATAAACATACTTTTACACACAAATTAGCAAATTTCTAAAAAAAAAAAAATGAACGAGAAATTCTTTCATGTTCATTATATAAAACAACATAAAAGTAAATTAATGTTATTTCATTCGGTAAACAAGTGAATATTAACAAATTCCAATCAATGGATTCGTTGAACATTCACTTATATAAACGAATTTTTATTACCATATGACAGCTCATACAACTAACTTGAATTTGTCACAAAAACCGACATACGTTAGTTAGCAACACAACACACAAATACCATGATAACCCGTGTATTACATAGGTTGAATACTGAAAAAACACGTACTACACAAATATATATAAATTCACACGAATACAATTATTTACTACTTTTTTACTAATTTTTACAATACTTCAAACTAAATATAATGCTCATATACTATATATATTTATAAAAAAAATAATTAGTTTTCGGATATCGGATTATCCAAAATTTTTGAAATTCATATCCAAATCCGAAAATTCGGATTATCCGGTTTTCCGATATCCGAATTTTTGGATGTCTGAAATTTCGGATATTTCAGATATGGATTTTCGGATATTTTGGATTCAGTTTCGGATCCGGATTTTTTGAGCACCCCTATTCGTGTATGTTTGTTTAATTTTAACCGACAAAAGAATATTTGTTTTAGATGTGTTATTTTAGATAATAAACGAGCATAATTAAAAATATGAACACACAAAAAAAAGTATTTGTATTTCTATATGTTTGAGTTTGTTTACTTATAAATGCAATTACACCGCGGTTCTCTAAATAAGGCTAAGATTTGACTAAAAATTTCAAATAAAAAAGAGTAAAAAGTCACAAAACACTAAAATGTCAACCATAAAACATATCCAAAACCCACAAATAACAAAATGAAGATTATTAAAACATCATATATGTGGGTAATGTTTTGTGTTTTGAATGATAAGGCTCTGATTATAAAATGACAAACATTATTGTGTTTTATGTTGATTAGCATGTTGTGTTTTATATTTATAGTTCTACGATTGTGTGTTTGAAATTTTAATGGACTATTATGTTTTGAATATAATGTTTTAGTAATCTTCACTCTGTTATTTGTGGGTTTTAGGTGTGTTTAATGACTGAAGTTATAGTGTCATGACTTTTTACACTTTTTAATAAATTTGGACTTTGTAGCCAAAACAATATGTGTGTACTAGGATGTAAAACATATGAAGAAACATAAACATACTTTTACACACAAATTAGCAAATTTCTAAGAAAAAAAATTAAATGAACGGGAAATTCTTTCACGTTCATTATATAAAACAACATAAAAGTAAATTAATGTTACTTCATTCGGTAAACAAGTTAATATTAACAAATTCCAATCAATGGATTCGTTGAACATTCACTTATATAAACGAATTTTCATTACCATATGACAGTTCATACAACTAACTTGAATTTGTCACAAAAACCGACATATGTTAGTTAGCAACACAACACTGAAATACCATGATAACCCGTGTATTACATAGGTTGAATACTGAAAAAACACGTACTACACAAATATATATAAATTCACACGAATACAATTATTTACTACTTTTTTACTAATTTTTACAATACTTTAAACTAAATATAATGCTCATATACTATATTTATATCTATAAAAAAATAATTAGTTTTCGGATATCGGATAATCGGACTATCCAAAATTTTTGAAATTCATATCCGAATCCGAAAATTCGGATTATCCGGTTTTCGGATTATCCGGTTTTCGGATATCCGAATTTTTGGATGTCTGAAATTTCGGATATTTCGGATTCAGTTTCGGATCCGGATTTTTTTGAGCACCCCTATTCGTGTGTGTTTGTTTAATTTTAAACGACAAAAGAATATTTGTTTTAAATGTGTTATTCTAGATAATAAACGGGCATAATTAAAAATATGAACACACAAAAAAAAAGTATTTGTATTTCTATATGTTTGATTTTGTTTACTTATAAATGCAATTACACCGCGGTTCTCTAAATAAGGCTAAGAGTTGACTAAAAATTTCAAATAAAAAAGAGTAAAAAGTCACAAAACACTAAAATGTCAACCATAAAACATATCCAAAACCCACAAATAACAAAATGAAGATTATTAAAACATCATATATGTGGGTAATTTTTTGTTTTGAATGATAAGGCTCTGATTATCAAATGACAAACATTATTGTGTTTTATGTTGATTAGCATGTCGTGTTTTATATTCATAGTTCTACGATTGTGTGTTTGAAATTTTAATGGACTATTATGTTTTGAATATGATGTTTTAGTAATCTTCACTCTGTTATTTGTGGGTTTTAGGTGTGTTTAATGACTGAAGTTATAGTGTCATGACTTTTTACACTTTTTAATAAATTTGGACTTTGTAGCCAAAACAATATGGGTGTACTAGGATGTAAAACATATGAAGAAACATAAACATACTTTTACACACAAATTAGCAAATTTCTAAAAAAAAAAAAAATGAACGAGAAATTCTTTCATGTTCATTATATAAAACAACATAAAAGTAAATTAATGTTACTTCATTCGGTAAACAAGTGAATATTAACAAATTCCAATCAATGGATTCGTTGAACATTCACTTATATAAACGAATTTTCATTACCATATGACAGCTCATACAACTAACTTGAATTTGTCACAAAAACCGACATACGTTAGTTAGCAACACAACACACAAATACCATGATAACCCGTGTATTACATAGGTTGAATACTGAAAAACACGTACTACACAAATATATATATATATATATATATATATATGTATCATATGAATGAAGTTATGAATTACGTCACATATAATAGTGTATAAAATAATATTAATTTTTATTATAGTGTATATTTTAAATATAACTTTTATGTAAAATAAATCTCTAAGGTATAACATATTAGATTTGTATTTTTCTCTTTACTGGTAAAAAGCCAAACTTATTGGTATAACATAAATTAGATTTGTTATTCTTACTAATAATTGTTGTACAGATTTAATTAATAATTATTTATTTTAAAGTTATGATATACGTTAAACATTTATATATGATGAATAAAATATTTTCATTATTAAAGGTTAACTTACTATGTAGGTGTGTATGAGCCAATGTGGGTCTTGCCCGCTTGGTATAGAAACATATGCCTCTTGGAGAGGAGATCTCAGATTCAAACATGAGCAAAATGAGTATTTTAGTATAATTAGTATGAAACAGAGTAGAAGTACCATTTGCCATTAACAAAGGTACCCCAAAACATTATAGAGAATGTTAATGTTTTATCGTACCATTTTTGCATATTTGGTGTAAAATAGAGTATGAGTATCATTTACCTGTTAAAAAAAGTTGGAAATATATTGAATATTTTTGGGAAATTGGCATGTAATAATCCCATCTAGATCTTATTGGCCATTAATAATCCCACCTCAGAATATTCCCCCCACCAGTCCCACTTTTCACCTATTTTTCCTACAATTGTCCCCCGTTAAAAAAACATAACGCAGTTAAGCTTTTTTCCAAATTACAAACATATTTTTTAGGGATTTTGATCAGAACGATGATACGAGTCCATTGATGTAAAACTTACTTCGAAATGGTGCTCCAAGTGACTTGATTTTGGTTAATTGGAAATTTAAACACCCGAATTGAAGCGTCGTTTTCATCGTTTGGAGCACCGTTTCGAGGCAAGTTTTACATCAATGGACTCGTATCGTTGTTCTAATCAAAAGCCCTAAAAAATATGTTTGTAATTTGGAAAAAAGCTTAACTTCGTTAAGTTTTTTTAACGGGGGACCATTGTAGGAAAAATAGGTGAAATGTGGGACTAGTGGGGGGAATATTCTGAGGTGGGATTATTAATAGTCAATAAGATCTAGGTGAGATTATTACAAGCCAATTTCCCAATATTTTTTAACTTTGTTAAACTAAAAACACTTTTATTTATCACAAATCGGTGTGGCTAAAAAAACATTAATATTCTCTCTATAAATTGAAATGTCTCACATCTCTATAACTTCAAACCATTAAATTCTCTCCGTCTATAATTTTAAAACAGGTTTCAATAAATTTTAGTCTTTTTGCCAGATGTCCTCCCATTAGTTGCTCTTTTAGCTTTTATTCATACGCTAGATAAACTCATATATCGATTTTATATATAATCTCATAAGCTTTTTGTAATTTAAATATTTTATTTTAAGAAGTATTAAAATAATAGGTTTTAACTATAGATCGTTTATGTATTTATTTAATCATAAATTAGAACTAGTGGGAATGCCCGCCCGTTGCGGCGGGTGTTCCAACTTATATCAAATTTAAATATGATGTCTATTACGAACGACAACCCATTCCGGGTTTCTAACATTTTATCTCATTCAACAAAAAATAGTCATCGTAAAATCTCGCTTGATGAGAGCTTGGTTTGCGCTTAGGCGTAAGGCGCGCTGAGGCGCAAGTCTGAGCGCCTTATGTAGCCTAAGGCACACTCTATACATGAAGCACAACCTGAAGTGTACTTTTTGGTGGAAAATCCACCCTGAGGCGCGCGCACAAACGCGTATGCCCACCCATAGCTACTGTGGAATCGCACCCCAAAATTCACACACACACACACACACCAAAGGATATCAAACAAGTCCCAAAGATAACCCCAAAACTAAAAATTAAGCCACTACTGAGCATCTTAAAAACTTCTCCGAAGCACTGAGACATATTCCATCACTAAAATAATCAGTATAAACCAAACGAATAGACATGTATCTATGTATGTATATATTCCAAGCATAATTACATAAACAACCAATTAATCGACCGCTAAACTACTAAAACAAGTCTATGTGGCTGACCCACCAGGCCCGACATGGGTTTGGGTTGTAGTTTTCTGAAACTGTAGCTGGTGGTTTGGTCTAAACTTTTTGTTGAAACCAGATGAATCAAACAATAAACTCAGTATGGTTTAATTTTAAAAATTTATACATGTATTAGCAATAAAAACATGGACAAAAACATGTGCTCACCAGTCAGTACTGGTGTCAACTCTCTTGATCTTTTCCCTTGCAGCTTCAAACTCTTCTTCGGTAGGCTCTGAAGACGGTTCACCTCTGCCATATTTACTCACCAAAGACGAAAACATCTCGTCTACCCGTTCTTTCCTTTCACTTTGCCTTTGTGAAATAATAGCATATAAATCATCAGACTCTTTCTTTGGCTTGCATTTAGTCAAATGTCAGAATTCAAAACAACATAACAAGCCTAACGAGACCCAAATTAACAATATATATATATATATATATATATATATGGTCAGGATTTAGAGAAAACGGTAGAAAGTGTGAGAACGGTGAGAACGCTTATTGATCGTCGATCAAAACAATCTATGGACTAGATTGGCGCGGTGACATTTTAGTAAATAACATCAAATTTATTACGTGGACGCGCGTCATTAAGGGTAAAAAAGTAAAAAACCATTCCTCACATAAAACACCATTGAAAAATAAAACGGAAAATAAATACAAAACGCCAATTTTATCACTGCGTACTTTTTTTTTGTGTTTTTATTTAAGCTCTCTGACTACAAAAACGCCATAAAATATGAAACGCCATTATATATAACGCCAAAGCTTACATCCGGATAAATTTTAATTACATTTTTTGTTATAAAAATAACATCCCGCCTAAACTACGCGCCAAAAAAAATTCTATAAACAGAAACGCCTCACCACCTTCCGTTTATCACACCAAAAAAACATAAAAAACACACAGTGGTTGCTAAAAAAATTTACAACTCAATGTAAAACGCCAAAAAATACGACAGCAAACATCTTTTCTTTGATCCTCAGTAATGTTCTGCATGAAGCTTCATTTAATGATTTGTTACGTGAGTGTAGTAAGATTTTGCTGCATGAGATGGACAAAATTGAAAAAAGAGGGACTGATGACACCCATATGTCATATTGTCATCTTTGTTCCTGAAGAAGGTTTGGATGATAAGAAGAGACCTATACCAGTATAAATGCTACTTTGGCCTCAATGAATATAATGAAGACCATAGGCAGATAGCATCCACCCACAGGGGGTCACTCTATGTCTCCAACATCCACAAAGACACTTCAACACATGAACAAAGAAAATAAACGTCATTTATTTGTCACATTTCTTGTAGTTTCAAAAGAAAAATGAGACTGATGACACTGAAGATTTAAAATCATAAATTCCTTCTACTTTGTTTTTTGTTTTTTTTTTTTAATTTTCTTTATCTATTGTTTGTTTTGTAATGTCAGTTAATAAACAACAAAATAATATTAATGCTATAATGAAAAATATAATAAAACGCCAAAATTAGCAAATACGTGTAAAACGCCATAATGCCATAAAAACGCCCCCAAAAAACTAACAAACTATAATAAAATTAATTTGAACAACTAATATTATAAAAAAAAGCGTGAAACAATGTGCAAAGAATATAAAACAAAAGAAGTCCAATAGTTATCTAACCGCCATTGGAAAACAAAACGCCATAATTACAGCCGTCAAAAGATTTGACGTGTTACACCATTAAAACAGTTGAGTCTGAAAACAAAACACGGTAAACTGCAAAAAACAGTAAAATGGAACGACGGAAAACATAATTACTAACGTTTATTATATTAAATTTATTTATCTTTTTCAAAACGCCATAATTACCTGTCATACACGGGAAAAAAAGTCAATATAAAAGAAGACCATGAGAACCCAAGCTTAAACACGCCAAAAGACTAAAACGCCACATATTCTCGAAAATGCCAAAAAATTTAAAAAATGGCTAAGGTTATTGCATGGAGGTTTGAAAGGAAAGAGAAACGATTCATTATAAAGTTCTCTGATAGGAGAAGGGTAAAGGTAAGAACAATAAAATCCATGATGGGAATGAATGAAAATGTTCAGAAGGATAACCTGGCCCTTGGGGTTCCAATAGACAACTATTGTGAAAGAACGAGAACTGTAATAAAAAGACTAGAGAGAAAGTTTCCAGCAGAAGATGATGAAGATGATGATGATATTGAAGATACTCAAATACCAAAACTTAGCAGTTGGGTGTTGCATTAAGAAGAAGGAACACTTGAAGTGACTTATAAAAACGGGGTGCAATCTTCAAGTCCAATGGAAGAAATGTTGAAGACATGGTTGCTATCTATCATTGAACAACTCTGTGATTTACCACTTTCAAACGATCCTAAATCCAAGGATGCAGTGATATTCAAGAATAGGCTGGAGCAAAGAAGAGACGAACTAATGGCGTTATACGCAAAAATGAAATTTGATGATAAAGAATCTGAAGAAAGTGATGAACAAAGCGATGGGTACATCTCTGATGTAATCCCACCTACAGAAGACTATTAGTTTATTTTGATTTTCGTGTTATTGTAGTTTTATAAAATATTAATATATGGTAATGAATTATTAACAAAAAGATACAAAACGCAAAAAAATGACATGGAAAAAGCCATAACGCCAAAAAATTAACTATATGACACAAAAAGAATTAATTCAACGAGAAGGAATCTGAGAAAAAAAAGTAAAACGCCAAAATAATTAATAAATCTACATAACGCCAAAATTATCTTGCACGCAAAAAATAGAGAAGCATGTCAAACGCGAAAATCGTGATAGGAGAAGAATACTAAAAAGACAAAAAACCCCTAGGACCCTGATCATGCCTCGCGCCACGTGTTCGGCCAGGATGCGTTCTCACCGTTCTCACACTTTGTGCCGTTTTCTCCTGACCCCGTTTATATATATATGTATACATATATATATATATATAGACATATATATATATATGACTCACTTTCCCCTATGCTTCAACGGGTTTGTGGGTGGTTCTGTTTCAGAAACTTTTTTACCCCATTTTTTATAAGCTTTGGTTGACTTCAATTCTCCTGCAGAGTAAGACTAATGTTACAAAATCTACATCTTTTTGTGGGAAAATTGGCATCTTAAACTTACCAGCAGAAATTGCCTCTTCGAGTATAATTTTAAAACGATGTGAATCAAGCTTAGGATCTGAGCATAGCATGGAACAGAAGAGCCTATGGAAAATTATAGAAGTTAGAAAAATGAATCTCAAAACGAAACAAACCATTGGTTTAAAAATAATTTTACATATGTACTTGTCCATACGACCTTTGTACTTCTTGTAAAGATCAATCAAATCGTTTTTCTCAGACTCAGATCATCTGTAATTGAATTCAAACTCCTCAATATCAACTTCTGTAACCTACACAATTATTTGCGTTTCAATCTTATATACAAATTAATGAAACATAGTAGCATTTATATATGTTTTGGAAAGTCTTGACAGACCTTTTTATACATAGTTCGAAAGAAATCCTTCAAATTTTGAACCATATCCCCAACAAGATCCTGTTAGAGAATAGAATAAAATAAAATTATATAAAACGAATCAAATCAACAAAACTGATAATTATTATTTCAAAACACCTTCACCATTACATAACCAACGAAGATAATTAAAAACCTAACTGAAAACATGTTGAAAACAAGATACTATAGTCTAATTCATTCAATTAACTAACTGATAATTATTACTTCAAAAACCATAAATATTATAAGATCATTTGCTAAAACAAAGGATACTCGAAACAATATCTACTCGGAATCTGATAAACCAAAAATATCTGGAAACAAATCAAAGAAACATGGATAGAAATAAAAGAGGTTAAATAATACTTTTGTCAGCTTTCAACCCATTTGACCCGTTTCATACTAAGGGAAGTTTTAATATTTGACCCATTCGACCATTAAAGATAACGTTTAACCCATATTGATCTATTTTTAAGTAAAAGTGTTAAAACCGTAATAGCAAAAAAATAAAATCTTGAAGCTGATCAAACCTGAAACCGGGTCATTTTGCAAGTCGACATCATCATTCTTAAATATCAACTTTTCGGTATTCAGTAATTTCCTAGGGTGCTTTGGCAATAATTCTGATTCTTCTCTCTTCAGTTCTAACGAAAAGCTAGCGGGTATCTTGTATAAAGTGTATTATAATTAGTTTATTTACAAGACACGCACGCATACAAAAATGATGTTTAATCTACCAACAGAAGCAGGATATGATATCTTGACTTCATAGTTTCCTTCTTTAGTTCCTCACCAACATTCAAAATGTTTCCATAAGCCCTGTAACATTAACAACATAAAAAAAAGAATTTTGAGAAACCGTCTATGAATCATTAACAAATAATGCTGGCGCAAGTAGTGAACGAAGATGATTTCAGTAAACGAGTATATGCAAGAAAGTACCTTCATATGACTTGTAGTGTAATCAAGCAAAGCAGAAACTCAGAAAGCAACAATCTTGAGTACTTGTACTCACCATTCTACTGCATTCAAAATTGTATGTTTTCAATTCAAATCCAACTTATTGGTATTCAGAAACTTTCACTTTTCTTTAGATCAGTTTTCAACTTTAGTGAATGTGACCATACCCAAGAGGCTAATTAGAAAGAATATACACCTGCAACTTTATGCTATTGGTAGCAAATCAACCAAACACATCAATCCAACAGAAAATGCAAACAAGTTAAATGATTTTGCCTCCAGAATCAATGGAGATCCACTCTAGATTTATGTATATTGACCCCAAATAAGTGAATCAATGCATCTGTCGAAAAACACACAAAAATTAAAAAAACTCAAAACATACCAGGAGGAAGAAAAGGATGAATCTTGAAACAAACCCACAAACGATTGATCAAGAAATTGGTTTAATCAATGTGTGTGCTATCAAAATTGCAGATATGCTAGTGTTTGCAGGGATACTAATTAACCCAATATAACCCATTAGGTTATAAAAAAAGGCCCATTTAGACCCATAAATAAGAGTCGGGGTGAATCGATGGCTCTTGGAGTCCTGATGTTGTGATTATCGCCAGGTTATATCAGAGATAGAAGTAAAACTGAAGACAACAACTGTTTCCGGCCAGGAACCAGCGTGCGAGACCGCATTTGATTGACCGGCTCGGCCTTTTCTCTTGCTCTCTCCCTCTTTCTTTAACACTCTACCATAAACTCTCACTCTCTCTCTTTTGAAGAAGCGTGAATGAAGACACACATTCACGGCCGATCAGTTCCGCTCCCCATCATAAGCCGACAGTTGGGATTCTGGATCATAAAGAATGAAATCCCCCAATTACCCTCTTACCCTCTAGTGTCTTAAAACTTTGAGTGAAATACACATTTAACCCTTCAAAAATAGCTTACACATCCTTGTACATGGTGCTTCATAACTTGTAAGCATGATAAAATTACAATTTTGTCCATCACATTTGGGAGTGGAAACGAAGGGACGTCTTCAATTTACAGGCTATAATGAATTTGCATCGGTGAAATCCCTATACTAACCCTGAAGTGTGTCTTAAAACTTTGATTCAAGACCCTCTCAAATGGCTTGATGTATCTTGTACATAATGCTTTAAAGTTTGTACGCGTTATGAAATTACATCCATGTCCATCACTTCTCCTTTTTAATATATTATAGATTATAGATTAGATATTATATTATACTAGTGGGAATCCCGCGCGTTGCGGCGGAGTTAACAATATGGGCCGAG
>JARYGA010026333.1:0-38013 GCA_030545235.1 Helianthus tuberosus
CCGAAAACATTGAAATTTGAAGGACTTTGTATTCAGTACAACCATTTGAAAACAATTCCTTTCGTGCATTGATACATTAATCAGAACACATATAATAGTTGAACACAAAAAGGGACATTTTTAATTTAAAATCATCTACATTTTTATCCCAAAATGTATGATTGATTTTGGATTATAACAAGAGATAGGGGTGAGCAAGTTTAGGTCCGGACCGAAAATAACCGAGAACCGAACCGAAAATATACCCAACCCGACCCGAACCCAAGTACCTAGGTATTTAGATCGTTTCCAATTTTTCATATAAAATAGGGTCGGGTCGGGTCGGTTCTCGGTTCTTTTCATGGTGAAACCCGACTTTGACCTATGGACCGGAACCGACCCTATATTTAGGGTAATGAATCGGTTCTGTATTTTATGTTTGATGGGTTCTCGGGTCGGGTCGGGTAATGGTCGGGTCGGGTCGGGTTTTTCCTTTTGCTCACCCCTAACAAGAGATCATTCATGATAAGTTAAATCATATCAGGTGAACATATGCATAACTTATTAGGATTCATCGAATTAAGAGAAATGAAGCAAAATAGTATTGAGTTCTTTTACTGAGATTGGCTTTGGTAGATTGCTGCTCATTCCTTGTATATATTTAAGTGTTTTTTTAATTAATAGCTAGCATTTACTCCCGTATTTAATAAATGTAGCAAATTTAATCATATACACAAACCATCATTTTTTTAATTTTAAAAAAGGGAAAATATGCATTAAATTTAATTTTGTCAAGAAGAAACTTTAAAATGAGTTGGACATTGTAATATGATAAATAATGCTATATGAAATTATGCATTATATTTAGAGAGTGAAAGAGAGAGACAAACACACATATACATACATATGTATATATTTATAAAGTAGCTTTTTGGCATATTCATTGAATCCATCGAAGGTCAACTTGTTACTTTACTTTGGTGGTAGAACCTTATCTCTTAGACAAGTTGGTCTATCAGAATTTGAATTTTGATGACCAACTTATCAGAAATCTATTGAGTTAATCATCAGATTTCTGATGATCAGAAGTTAGTAGATTCTAGTGATCAGATTTATTATCAGACTGGTCTAATCTGATCATCATTCTTCATTTGTGATCTAATTCTGATTTTTGTTGAAGATGTATCTGCCTTTCTTCTTTGTCTTGTTTATCTTGTATCTTCTTTTTGTTTGATCCTTTGACTTCATCTGGTGCGCATGATCAGATTGATCATATTTTTCTTCAATACATACAAAAAGTTTCCTAACACTTTCCTCCTAAGTATTGTAAGAAAAATAACTACTCATAACAAAAAACGTAAAGAAATTCAAACTGTAACACAAACATTGTCCATCATGACATAATCAAATTTTTGGTGCCATTGTTTTGGAGCTTACTTTAAGCCATACAAAGACTTGACGAGTTTACATACATTACCCTCTTGACCTGGGGCGGAGAAACCTTCAGGTTGCTCCATGTAAATCTCTTCTTCTAAATCTCCATTTAGAAATGCGGTTTTAACATCCATTTGGTGAACTTCCAAATTTCTTAAAGCCGCTATAGCAAGAACCAATCTTATGGAGGTTAAGCGTGTCACAGGCGGGTAGGTATCAAAGTAATCTAGACCTTCTTTTTGTCTAGATCCTTTAATCACCAACCTACCCTTGTATTTATCAATACTTCCATCAGTTTTCATCTTCCTTTTGAATATCCAATGATATCCAAGTGGTTTGCAACCAGGTGGAAGATCTACTAACTCCCAAGTATGATTTTGCAATATAGAATCAATTTCTTCCTTTATTGCTTCTTTCCATTGAGGTCCTTCCGAAGAGGAAACTGCTTCGCGATATGTATTGGACTCGCCCTCAACCATGTAGCTAACGAAGTCTGGACCGATGGATTTTTCAACCCTTGGCCTTTTGCTTCACCTACGATCACCCTCGTCAACCTCAGGTCGTTCATGTGTCTTATCATGAATTACCTCATCAACTGGTGTAGATGAGCTTTCACCTACTTCAAAATTGGGTGTTGATGACGTTGCATGTGTTTGTCCTCTCAAAGGAAAGACATTTTCAAAGTACGAAACAAAGTTAGGATTCACCTCCATGATAGTGTGTTTGTGTACATCTGGATTCTTGGACTCATGTACAAGAAAGCGATGTGCACGACTTTGATGCGCATACCCAATGAATATGCAATCAACAGTTTTGGGTCCTATGCTAAGAGCCTTAGGAGGTGGTACAATCACCTTTGCTAGACACCCCCACACTTTCAAGTATTTGTATGAAGGTTTTCTCGTTTTCCATAACTCATATGTAGTTTCGTCCTCTTTTTAAGTGGTATCTTGTTTAAAAGATAATTGGCCGAGAGAATGGCTTCCCCCACATGTCCTGGCTCACCTAAGAACTGATCAACATGGCATTCATCATTTCATTCAATGTACGGTTCTTTCGTTCCACCACGCCATTTGATTGTGGAGAATAAGGAGGTGTTCACTCATGTACAATGCCACTTTTTGCGCATAAATCAGCAAACGGTGCAATATATTCGCCTCCTCGATCGCTTCTCACAACTTTTATCTTCTTTTGAAGTTGATTCTCAACTTCATTTTATACAAGATAAATTTATTTATTGCTTCGTCTATACGTTTAAGTGAATATACATAGAAATATTTAGTACAATCATCAATAAACGTGATAAAGTACTTATTTCCACCTCTTGTAGGTACCGCTTTTAAATCACAAATATCTGTGTGAATTAAATTAAGGGGTTCGGTTATTCGTTCAACCGATTTCGATGATGATCTTGTAAGTTTGGATTCTACGCATGTTTCACATTTAGAATGTGAATCAAAATGGAATGTTGGTATACATTTTAAATTGATTAAACGGCGTATTGAATTAATATTTACGTGACCTAATCTACCATGCCATTTATTCAAATCGGAAAACTCAAACATATAAGTAGAAGTAGTAGCAATTTTATTCATGTTCTTTTTGACATCCATTACATTCAATTTGAACATTCCATTCTGGGCATAGCCCTTACCAACATAGGTGCCTCGTTTAGTAAGCACAAACTGATCACTTTCAAATACTAAACGAAATCCAAACTTATTAAGCAACCATCCCGAGACTAGGCTCTTGCGCAAGTCCGGAACGAACAAGACGTTGCTTAGAGTGAGCTCCTTCCCCGAAGTCCACTTCAAAATCACCGTGCCTTCACCCTTGATGTCCGCGGTGGCTGTATTTCCCATGTACAACTTTTCATCTCCCGCAAGCTCCCTAAAGGTGGTAAAGAGACTCCTGTCTGGGTAAACATGACGGGTCGCACCCGTATCAACCCACCATCCTTTTGGAGTGTTGGTCACAGTATTGACCTCATCCATCATTGCGGTTTTGTTAGAAATCATTGCCACCAAAGGCATTCCGTCTTCATCCACCATGTGCGCGTGCTCACGCTTTGGTTTCTTGCATTAGTTTGCCCGATGCCCCGGCTCGTCACAGTTGTAACAAGTCCCTTGGAACGCTTGAGGTTTCTTTTTCACAACCCATTTCTTTGGTCCAAGCTTGCTAGCCTTTGCTTTCTCTTTGTTCTTTTTCTCCTTACCCTTATTGCCTTTAGAGGATTGCCCATGCTCAACCATATTTGCGCTAGCACTAGTTTGCGCAAGGCTGCCTTTTTGGGCAATTCTGTTGTCCTCTTCAATCCCAAGACAAATAATAAGATCCTCTATAGTCATCTCCTTCCGTTTGTGTTTAAGATAATTCTTAAAATCCACCCAACTAGAAGGTAACTTTTCAATCACCGCTGCCACTTGAAAAGTCTCGCTAAGTGTCATGCCTTCCTTGAGGATGTCATGTACTATACTTTGCAATTCTTGGACTTGATTCATAATGGATTTAGAATCAACCATTTTGTATTCCAAGAAACGGGCTACCACAAATTTCTTTGTGCCAACATCCTCCATTTTGTACTTCTTGTCCAAGGCATCCCATAAATCTTTGGAAGTCTTGACATTGTAGTACACATTATACAACGCATCTGAAAGGTCGTTTAATATATAGCCTCGACATATGAAATCTGAATGCTTCCAAGCATCTACCTCGCACTGCCTTTGTACGTCGGTCTCCACTTCCGCAGGTTGGGGAGCGGTTTCAGTCAAGAACCTCGCAAGGTTCATTAAATAATTACAATACATAGATGAATGAAAGCAATAAAACAGTACTATTACAACTGAAATAAGTAAATACAAGAATGAAAAGATTAAACAGAATCAGAAGTGGCTGACAGTTGTGTTTTAACACATGGCCCTTAAAACAAATTCCGAGTCTCCCAGGAGCACTCGTTTTGTTTCCTAGGGTACAACAGCCGAAGCAGTGTGTACTGCCGAAGCTGGCACAAGAACCCGAAGTCTACCTTGAAATGTGCAAGAAGAAGATTAGAATTGAGAAAATGATTGTTTGCATCTGAGTCGTAACAGCCGGTGTATGCTGTATTTATACAGCATCTGAGTCGTAACAGCCAAAACAAATTAAAGGAGAGAATTAAATTGTATTAAACGTCTTCAATGCAATTTAATTCGTCATTTAATTCTCAGTCAAAATCGTTAACTCGTCCGTTTCGAATGCTGAACTGAAACTGCTCAGTCATTAATGTCTGGAATCTTCTGCGCGCACGGGCGCAAGTCACACCGGTGTGTGCGCCCTTTTGGATGAAATTCATGCGCGCGTGCGCCATTTTGGCACACTTTTGTGCGCGAGCAGATAACTCATGCGCGTGTGCGCTAGCAGGTGCACCACCCACCAGTGAACCTATATGCGCACGCCACACAGTCGCGCTGTATTGGCTTCCTCAGGTGCGCCCGCGCGCGCCGGCTTTGATGTCACATGCGTCAGTGCGCACCAACATGCCACGTGTACTCGCGCGTCGTTGCCACGTAACCCTCCAAGGTCTACCTGCCACCTAAGTGCAAAGTGCGCCATTAAAGCGCCACATTGTGCCCATCGCCCATCGCTCACGCCACGCGCGCGTGTGCGAATTAGAGTGCTCCGCACCATTCGCGAGTACACTTAGTGTGTGCTTCCATGAAACAATAAGGATGGAGAGTTCCCACTTAAATACCCCTTTAAGTTTCATCTCTCCTCCTATATGGGACATGGTGCCACTTTCCCATTGTTTCAGCATTCAATGTTTCAAACACCAAACTTTGAGCATCGATATCGCATTCATCTTAGCTTCGTTTTGGACGTGGTTTTGTTCGTTGCATAGCTCTTCCAACATAGAACCCAAACCCACAGATAAATATATGAAATCTACTTGCTTTCTTATATTTATTTCTAGTCCAAAATTAGGAAAAAAATGTTTTTCCTATATTTGTGAAAAATGCTATTTTCACAAAATTTCCAACAATTAACAATCATCAAATTAAGCAAAAAAATACGCATGACCTATACCATGACATACGAATTTATTCTTTTTGTTTGTATGCATAAGTGTCTGATTTTTTGGTTGGACTAAAAATATCAGTTAGTCGCTATCCAAGATAGCGATTTTTAAGTTGAAATGATTATGTTAGATGGCGATATAGTCAAACTAAAATTCCACAATTTTGGGTTTGTGTCATGTTCACGTTTATGTCAAATTTTCTGGTTTGTGTTGGTTTCAAACCGCCAACCCGCGAACATGACTTATTTAACACCCATTTTGAAAGGGGAAAGGATGGCAACGTGTGGTCTTTATGAGATTTGGCAGCATACGTGATGCAACAAGACCAATGATGGTGAGACGATTCTATCGCTCTTCATGTGTTAGTTGCAACTCGATTTGTCCACATAAGTACCCAAAGCAGGTTGATGGTGTCGGTTTCACAATCTAGATTAAATACATGATAAACATAATAATTTGTTTGACAAGACAAAAGAATCATAATCACCCACAAAATCTCATAATTCAAGTCTCAAAATCTAAATAAAACCCAACAAAATGTCATAATAAAAGTTTTGAACTTTGTAAATGATGAATTGGTCTTGCTTTTTAGAACATGGGAGCCCTCACTGGGTTCCCCTTGCGTTTTCTTGATTTTGAACTCGAAGGAGGTTTGTTTGTTGTCTATTTGGGTTTTGGGTCTTGCTCTGAACTCGAAGCAGCTTACTTGTTGTGTGTTTGGTTTTTGGGTCTTCAATATTGGGTAAAAACTAGACATTTAATAAATGTTTAGATTAAATGATGTTAATTGGATGAATACAACAAAGTAAACTTAAGATGTATGATAAGTAATACCTTGCAAGCTATCGAGCAATATTGGTAGCGCTTATGTTTCATGATTTGTTGGGTGCAAGTAAGACAAGCCTTGTGCATCTTTGACGAGCCTGAGTAATTGTGGGGTAGGGGATGAAGGCCTATCACTTGCCTTTCATTGCACACGTGCGTCTGCATTATATACAACATAAATACCTATTATTACTTTAACTGTAAATAAACATTTATAAATTAATCGTCGTGGCGACATTCAACTCTCTTTTGATAATTTACAATCTTGTGAATGTAACATAAATATACACATATGTCTCACACACAATACATCTACAATCATACATGTATATATATATATATATATATATATATATATATACATACACACGATTAATATAATCAGAACTATATATTGAAGTGACCAACAACTCTTAACTTACCCAGAACTACATCGTTAAAAACTTAATTAAGTTCAACTCAAGATAACTTAAGTTGTTTTCCATTTCAAACCGAATTTAAGCCCCGTGACTAAAATCAACTATCATAGCAAATAGTTACCAAGTAAAGCAAGGAAGTGAAACCCTAATTACTTAAATTCCTACAACTGTAAGTCACAAACGCCTATATTCACCCTAATTCCATATCCTCGATCTCCTAAAATAGTTCAAATCCCGATTATTGTCGAGTCTTAGTGTATAAGTAGAGAAATAGGATTAGAGAAATAGGATAACACGGTAAATTGAGTGGTTCATATTGTTCGTCATAACACCTACCTTGAATAAGCTCAGTTACAAATCATGTTATAAAACACCTACCATGAACTAGATCAGTTACATGTCATATTTTAAAATACCTGTTAAGAATAAGATCGGCTACGTGAATAAGACCGGTTACTAATCATGTTTTAAAACATGAATAAGATCATCAGTTACATATCATATATCATATACATGTCATGTTATAAATCATTTCAGAAATCGGTTGTTAGTATATAATAAAAGAAAATTGTTTATCATTAGACTAAATATGGAGGGTTCCGAGACCGTATTGGTCAAATCAATTGTGGAATATCGTCTTGGAAGTCCATTCAAAAGGTATGAACAAATGCTAGTAGTTTTACTCCCAGATTAGGTGTTTGATAAAATGTCTGAATAAATTCGTGTTCATCAACTATAACTGCTTCATATTTCGTTTGTTGTATGGATTTTGTTTGCATAAATTAGGTTTATATGCATTTAATAAATTTCCTGAAATGTTTATGCTCATACTTTGTGAATTAGAACAGTTATTAGGAGAATATGCGAATCACGGTACATATTTTTTACAACGGAGTTTGGTTAGGGTTTTATAGACGTAAAGCAGGGATTAAGAGAAGTAATAAGACTATAGATTTAGCATAATCTGATGTGGATTTAACATGAATTCACAGGTTTGGGTTTAGTCTAAATGGATTCGGGTCAGTTTCAGGTTGAACCCGGGGGTTGACCAATTTAACCCATTTATCTTATATTTTAATTTTTTTCAAAATGTGTTCTTATGTGATAAGTTAAATTGGTTGTGTATTTTATGCAATATCTATATGAAAGAGAAATTGACATAAGATTTTATTAATAAATGTAATTTTTTATACACATTTGTATTTATTCGTTGTAAAAGTTTATTTTGAAAATATTAATATTAAAAAAAAATGAAAAAATCGTCTTAAACGGGTCGTGTTCGGGTTCATGTGTGACACGATTTTCAGGTTTGGGTCGTGTTCCGGGTTGTGTCCGGTTGGACTCGTCAACCCGCGAACACGACCATATAGCACTCCTACCTGCAACGACTCTTTTAGTGTTTATATAACATAGAAAATTCAAGGTTTCCTATTTTGGAACAAGAAAAGTGAGTCAAGTACCCTTTGGTTGCTTCTTGTTATTCATTAAAGTATTAAACAATGTTGCCCTATAGATGGTATTGTTATAATATTATCTCAAACTAGCTGTAAAGGTGAATTTGTTTGAGGAGTGGGGTCAAGCTGAAGCTGTTTTCACCGATACGGTTCACGTTTTATGATTTGTGTTTATAGGGCATTAGTACATGGATACGTTCATAGAATAATACAAACATGTTTACTACTTATGTACTAACTCAACGATTGCATTTGGGAATAAGAGAATTATACCTGTATGCCTGAGCAATCGATATCAAATATCAACTTGATTACACAGCAGGAATTCGACAGCACTTCGTGACACACTTCCTAATTCCGTTTGAAATGAGAAGACAACATCACATATATATAGTCTACCTAATTCCGTTTGAAACACAACATCACACTTCAAACGGAATTACCTTATGTAATTTCAAACCGAATTATACAAGATCCTTTCAAACGAAATTACATAAAATACATTTACACGCGAAATTAACTTTTGTTTTGTGTGAACATCTTTATTTTGTGAACATCTTTATTTTGTGAGCATCTTATTTCATGATGTAAGATATGATGTCATCATCAAAAATGATGACATCATTCTTGTTCAGATCCGCAACGAAACCAAGACTCGATATAAGACGAAGTCAACAGACATATGCACCAACAATATGTTGACCCATTTTTCTTCGAGGGCGACTACCTCTTTACAAACGTGTCTGTAAATGGTTAGTACCATGTGCTTAGTCTGAATGCCTGCCACCGTGCAATGGTTGCATGCCGACTTCTCACAGTCGATGCAATATTGGTTCTCTAGATTTCCTAATATGCTTGTATGCACTCTACAAGCCATAAAGAACGTCTTTTGTAGCAATATGTGTAGCCACAATATAGCGTTAGGCACCTACATAAAAAAAAAGAAACAGTTTCAATTGGGGATGATGTAGCTTATGTAACGGATATATTCATCATTGTAAAAGTACTACTCAATGCATATAGTCTTCTCAATATGTATAAAGTCCAGCCTTATTCTTAACCATAGTTGTCAATAGCGGCGACCAAGTGTCGCTATTTGGGTCATAGTGACCAATAGTGTGAATAGCGACAGTTAGTTTTTTTTTTTTTTTTTGATGTAAATAGCAATTAGAAGTAGCTATAAAATAGCTGGATTTATAGGTTTTTGTTAAAAATACATATAAAATAGCATATATACCAAGTTTTTTTGATATAATATACATATAAAGATGCATGAATTTTTGATAAGATCAAGGGTATTGTTTTTGAAAAAATCAATCACTTCAAGTGAAATAAGCATACCTCCATTGGATTTACGTCGAAAGGACTTTGAAAGCAGCAAGTACTAAGCGAAACAAAGCTGGAGGATCTGATTTTTTTTTCTTTTTAATACGGTCTTATGACAATCAATTTTATAAAAACAATTAAATTTCAAACAATCAATCCCATAAATGCTTTTACCACCTAATTATTTATTTCTAGTTACTAACAAGACCAACTTGATTCATCATTCCTGCCAAATAATGCTTGCATCCAAGATTTTGCGACCATGATACATACAACTAGGCATTGTGGTTGTGTGTTTGGGTTACTAATTAATTCAAGTTGGTACTAGGGGTGCAAACGAGCCGAGCCCGAGCTCGACCATAGCTCGAGCTCGTTTAACATATGAAAGCTCGAGCTCGGCTCGATTCGAGCTTTATTTCTAAAGCTCGAGCTCGGCTCGAAGGTAATTTTTCAAGCTCGAGCTCGGCTCGGGCTCCATTCGTTTAGTATTTATTAATTAATTTATATTAATTATAATTATTATTATACATATAGTTTAGTTATTTTTTTACATTTATATAATGGTAATTATTATTATATAAATATGTGTTTAATATATTAATAAAAAATATATATAAATAGAAAGCTCGATTAGGCTGGTGAGCCTGCTCAAGCTCGATAAGCGAAGCTCGGGCTCGGGCTCGTTTACTAAACGAGCTTGTTTTTAGGGTCGGGCTCGAGCTCGAGCTCGTTTAAGCTCGGCTCGTTTGCACCCCTAGTTGGTACATTGGATCCTATTGTTATTATTTATCACCATTTTAAAGGCTTTGTATAAAACCGCATAAGTACTAAGTTTATGGCATCATCATGTGCAGGGGCGGACCCAAGCCCGGCTCAAGGTGGGCGGGCGCACCCCCGGGGAAAAAAATTAGTGCTAAGTTCCGTCGAAAATCCCGTCCGCACCCCTTGGAATTTTTCGTCCGCACCTCTTGGAATTTTTCGACCGCACCCTTGAAATTTTTCGTCCGCACCCCTTAGGTAAAAAGTGTTATCAATTTATATTTTAATTTTTTTACTAAACTCTTATTTAAAAAAAATACTACCTAAATTATATAACTTTTAATACCTAACTAACTAAACCCAAATACCCATACCTTTACCCACTTACAATTCCTAACTAGCTAGCCCACTAAGTCTTAGCCCATTAACCAAACCAAACAATATTTCAAACTATAATAAAATAATTAAAGCCCAAAACCTTTAGAAATTCTCTCCCGCTCTCTCTCTCTCTCTTGCGTCCCTGCACTGCCAACGAACAACATCACCCAGTGACAGCAGTCCAGCAGCCGGCGACAACCGTAATCAGCCACCATACCACCGTCGTTTGACACCAAATCTAACTGGAATCCGAACACGGGTAAGTTTCTTTGTTATTTTGATGATTTTGGTTGATATTATAGGAGAAAAAAAGGGTAATAAAGTTGTTAAATAGGTTTGAAATTTTGTATGTTTTGACGTTGTTTATGGTTGTTTAGATGATTTTTAGGGTGATTATGTTGTTTATATATTTTTAGGGTGATTACAACTTACGTTATGATTTCTAGGGCTTGAATAGTTGAAAATTAAAATTAAAATTGAAACATTATGTTATGTAGCGATGAACTTATGTTATATAGAGAAAGAATTGCTTAAGAAATTAGTTTTAGATGATGTTTTGAATAGATTTCAAAAAATGAAAACCCGTAGGGCGTCGATGTTTTAATTATGTTTGTAACAAGTTTTGACATGTTTTTGATGATTATATAAATTTAGTTTGATGTTCGTTTGTTTTACATGACCCGACCCGATACGAACCGATTTTTTTACTTATATACCTAGGGGCCTAAAATTTTTAAAAATGTTCCGCACCCCCCATGGAAAAATTTCTGGGTCCGCCACTGATCATGTGTGCGGACTTATGGTATTTATAGAGGAGGGGTAGGGTGATTTGAAAATATACTGCATGCTTATCTATAATATATTAAAAAGGAAAAGTGACGTACACAATCGTAATTTTACCATATGTATAGATTTTATAGCATTATGTACAACACAATACAAGCCATTATATTAGGAAATAGCACATAATTTTAAGACGCCGTGGTGGCAATTTAGGGATTTCACCCCTGCTTTAACTCATTGTCGTTCTTGAACATCAAACGCCATGGTTCAATGCGACCTTTCGGTACTCGTCAGTTTCCATCTCCTCTATAACCTAATGTTCGATTCTTAAAGCTTCCATCAATGGCGATGAATCTCATCTCCCCTCTGGCTTGTTTTTCGTTTCTTACCTCAATCCACCAGATCTTGTGAGATTGATAGATCGTTCAAAAATCTAGGGTTCAATGTCAGAACTGCAAGGTGAAAACGGAGATTACAGTTGATTTGAGATCCTCCCACGAAGATTCAGAAATAGGTAACCCTTAACCCTAGGTGCTTCGATCTGTTTTTTTGTTTTTCTATTAATTTGATTTTGATTGTTTGGAGTGTTTATTGGATTTTGTAGATTTGTTTACAAGACCCTAAAATCGTTCAAGGTATGTGAATTCTGATTCTTTTGTGTCTCTTGTGTTTCCCATTTTTCATATGATTATATGTCTAGGGTTTGTTATTTGTTAATTTGTTCCCCTGGTATAACTTATACCACAGGAGGGTCACATTCAAAGGCATTTTTGGAGTCTATATGGAGACTCTTATGAATGCTATTGTCAAGCCAGAGTATCTAAAGCATCAAGACGAACAAGTTAAGCTTCTTGTTGCACTTGTGAGATACCAAGAATTGCTGCCCCTGAAGCTCCATATGAAAATGAAAGTATTTGTTTTCTTTACGTGACTATATGTTTGATAATAAGTGCTCAAATTTACACAATTATGGTATTTTTATTTATATTATGGTAGTAACTGTTTTTTTTTTTCATTTGCTTTGAAGACATCATTCATTTGTTTGTAAGTACTTTCTAGGGTTAAAAGATACTAAAGACCCATCTTTTGGAAGGATAGTAAACATACTGGAGACCGTTGAAAAGTACATATCATTTGCTGTGACGTTGGATCTCGAGTGCGATGATGTAGTGAATGAAATATTTAAAACTGTTTTCAATGTTGCCAGGTTCAGTTTTTTAACTTTAATAAAGGATAAATTCGAGTTTAAATTGATAATTTATATATACTAGTTTTTCTACGTTGCGCGTTGAGGCAAAACCGAACAAATGATAATGTAAAACAATCGTGATCTGAAAATAAAACATGTTGTTAAACCATTAGAACGGTTTAGTTTATTATCGTACCGTTTTATGATATCAAATAAATATTTTATTTTGAGTACAACTTCGTTTTTAACAAAACTTATAACGGAATATCAGGGAAAAATCAAGCACAACTCTGTATTTAAGTTTTTATAAAAAAGCTATAAACGTAAATTGTTGTAAAAGTATCAAATTAATTGATAAATTAAAATATGTTATAGTAAAAAAAATACTAGAAGATGGTAAAGGGAATATTATATGGTTTTATAAAAGGAAAAAAAGTTAAAAATATGTTATTAAAAGTAAATATAGTAATAAAGTATTTTAATATATTAAATGAAAATGATAAAAAGCTATTTATTATTATAAAAATAAAGTTACTATTCATCGTCACTCGTAAACAATATATATATAATATATATATAATGCTTAGAAGCACTATTATTCATGTTGATGGATTATTAGAATCCACCCTTCTTGATTACTTTGTTAAAAGAGAAAATGATTTTTAGTATTCTTGAGTGAAATCGGGGGTTTTGTGATTTTCTAACCCAAGATTTAAAGATTTTCAAAACCCAACCTAACCTGATGTATGACAATCAGTGGGAATTCATAATCATGAAATCTTAGTCAATATTAAGAAATTTATATACGTGTTCTTGATGGGATTTTAACCTAATTTGACCAATTGAAGGGTTTTGGGCTAAACATGATGTATTCGATTGTGAGTGATGGGAAATGGATAAAAATAATATTAAAAATGTTTTAAAAAATATTAAAAAATGGGTCAAAATGATGAATTCGTAAATAATTTGATCAAAGTTTGTAATAATATATCATTTAGATTCAACATAAATTACTTATATAAAATAATGGGTCAAGTTATTCTAAAAAGGCTTCTAATTGTAAGAAGTGTAAGAAGGATTTATAGAGTGACAAGTGTCCAATAACCTAAAACTAAACCCACTACATCACCACCAAAAACCTAAACACCCACCCCCCCCCCCCACCTCCACCCCCCAAAAACCTAAAAAAAAAATATAAAAAAAACTAAACACCCACCCCCACCACCACCACCACCCAAAAACCTAAACCCCCACCCCCTCGGCAAAAAAAAAAAAAAAACATTTTTTTTTTTGGGGTGGGTGATGTGGGGGTGGGGGGGGGGGGGGGTGGGGGTGGGGGTTTTTGGTGGTGGTGGATGTTTAAGTTTTTTTTTTTTTTTTTTAGTGGGTTTTTTTGTGTAGTGGGTTTTTTTAGGTTATTGGACACTTGTCACTCTATAAATCCTTCTTACACTTCTTACAATTAGGATCCTTTGTATTTGATCATAATCCATAAAATAATAACTATTAATATTTTAATATATATGTAATATATTAATGAAAAATTAAATAAACATTGGGCTCGTTAGGCTCGTGAGCCGGCTCGAGCTCGATAAGCGAAGCTCGGGCTCGTTTACTCAACGAGCTTGTTTTTAGGCTCTATCTTGGGCTCGAGCTCGTTTAATCTCAGCTCGTTCGAGCTTTTTTTTCGAGCCGAGCCACTAGCCGTCACCACCATCTATCTGTCGCTGGTGGTGGGGGACGTCAAAGGTGGCACAACAACAGGGTTGCGGTGTTGAATGGGGGGCGGTGGAGGGGATGGGGACGGCGGTTTTGGATGCCGCGCGGGTGAGTGGTAGAAGATCCCATTCCTTTGGTTGAAATTCTCCACAGTTTGGAAGGAATGTTTAGTTTCTTTACATAATGAAATTTGTTTGAATAAATTCCAACTCTGTTCATTTCTCAACCAATCATACTAAGAAATAGTTCGAACAAATTATGTAAACCAAACATATTGAGAAATGTAGGTTCGAATTCCATTGAACTCCAATGCATTGCGCGTGCCAAACATGATTACTTTTACAACATCCAATATTGTAAAAAAAAAACTAATTAAAAAAACTCTGGATTATGCTTTGTTATAGACTTGTTTTATCTTCTTGTTTCAATTCCAAATTCCAATACATATTAATACATTTAAAGCAGTTTTGCATGTGTGATTCTCTACACGGGCCAAGGGAAGTTTCATAATAGTACTACGGGTACATTGGACTTTGTTGTGAGCGAATCGAAAGATACGATTAATAAACTCAATAATGTGTCGGAAATTCTTGCTACATCGAAAGAATATTGGAGTAGATCAAGTCTCTTTACCTCCGAGTATGTAAAAAAACATTGATCGGGTTGACGAAATGGTATCCAAAGCTGTTAGATCTCTTAATTCTAAGACCCAAAAGAACGAAAAATATATACATGATGTTCTGAATTCTGTGTAAGTAATTTCTTTATATAGAAGTAGTGATTTCAACACATTATAATATGCATGAGTTGATCTGGGTGATTTTTAATTTTTTTAATGATCATCGCGTTAAGCTAGATTTAACTAGAAGGAAACGGGTCAAATGGGTTGACAGACATTTAACGTGTACATAAAAGCATAAAGGCCTAAATCATTTTCTTAAAAAGAGCTACATCTCTATTGTATTGTTTTGTTATATATTTAGCACATATTATTCATGTTATATTAGACTCTTGCTAATATTATTAATTTGGGTGCAGGAGGCTTGCTCTTATAATTGTAGCTGCCATTTCAAGATTAAAAATCCAAAGTTTTAAAAATTTGAACTCGAATGTAACTATAAGTCTATAACAAGTCATGATTTTGAGTCTTGGTTGCAGTACGGAAAGGTATATGTCTATAACAAGTCAGGTGAACCTACATTCAAGCGACCGCGTCTCTAAACAACATCAGTATTGCTGGCATTTAGGGTATATTCCGCTTTGCTTTCATGATTTTTTTAATAAATGACAGTACTCTGGCACACAAAATAAAAAATGAATTTCGAATAAATAACTTTAGTAATTAGTTCAGATGTATTTTTAACTTTGCTTTAAACTTTAATTTATATGAAGATTGTGGTTTATTAGCTGCCTATTCGATTTCTAATTGAACATTTCATGGAACCAGGTCACTTAAATGAGGTTGGAATGCCCGCGCGTTGCGGCGGGTGTTCCAACTTATATCAAATTTAAATATGATGTTTATTACGAACGACAACCCATTCCAGGTTTCTAACATTTTATCTCATTCAACAAAAAATAGTCATTCAACCGTTAGTAA
The DNA here is from genome assembly GCA_030545235.1 of Helianthus tuberosus. Lineage (NCBI taxonomy): Eukaryota > Viridiplantae > Streptophyta > Magnoliopsida > Asterales > Asteraceae > Helianthus > Helianthus tuberosus. Next base: position 15,920 of record JARYGA010026333.1, read on the forward strand.
TTTGACATTCAACTACTGTTAGGTGCTGCTGCTTTATGCTCCTAGGGCTTAAGACCTATTATAATTACAAAAGTCTTTCTTTAACTAACAAGATTTTTTATAAGGAATAACTTATACAAATTAACTTGAACATTACATGAAAAAGTTACATACTAGGCTAAGGGCCGGGCCATGCTTTAGAACCGAACATTCGGGCCACATAGGTCCTAGGATTGGGCCTATTGGGGATTTCAGTCAAATGTTAGGACTGATAGTAACTATTAGGTCTCTAATTTTTTGTGAAGTCTCGGTTGGGATGACTTGCGTTTTTCTCACCCAATATCATGTTAAAACTTTTTGATGAATTGTAATTGTATGTTAGGTGTTAACCTCAATTAGAAACCCGTGCGCATGCTCTATTGCCATTGATCTCATATTTGAAATAGTGGGTGATGAACCCAATTCAGAAACGATCTTACCAGAACGGAACCAACAATCTATTGGCTCTTCTCATAAGAGGAGTTCTGTTAGTCACCATGGGCCCATGGCTATCGTATCAGAGCTCCTCAATTCGAGCGTTGTTTCTAAAGCTCGAGCTCGGCTCATTTTTTATTTATTAGTTAATTTATATTAATTATAAATATTATTTTATACATAATTTAGTTACTTTTTATAGTTTTATATATTATTATTATTATTATTATTATTATTTATAAATATATATGTAATATATTAATGAAAAACTATATAAAGCATTAGCTTGTTTAGGCTTGCGAGCTTGCTCGAGCTCGATAAACGAAGCTCGGGCTTGGGCTCGTTCGCTAAACGAGCTTTTTTTTAGGATCGGGCTTCTTTAAGTTTGGGTCGTTTCAAGCTTTTTTTTTAGCCGTGCTCGCTCAAGCTCGTTTGCACTATCTCGAAGTTCAAGCCTGTCACTGTAAGCATCTCAGGTTACCTTTTCTCTTTCTATTCGGAATTTTTTTGTTTATCGGTCATGGGTTAGTTTAACCTTTACTTGATTTCGTAAATATGCATTTAGTTTAAGTTGTTGTAGGATAAGTTATGTTTTTGGTTTTGGAGTGTTTATCTTCTAAACGAGATAAAAATTATGTTCTTTTTGATGGTGCATTACTAAATCAATAATAAAAAGAGAATCTTAGAGTGTCGGGAAGTTTACTAATAGTATCCAGCTTTTTCTATGGTCTACACATCTTGGTCTTTACGGTGAGAGGTTAGTACCCGTTTACCAACATAAAAATTGTAATAAACATTTCTTTGATTTTATTTCATCCAAGTCTTTTTTTTTGTTTCAGATGTATAGGATTAGAGACCCCAAGCTGACAGAAAAGGAGATCATTAGGGCGGAGAGACATTCAGGAGTAGTGACCAATAAAGTTAGAGAAATCCTAGTAAGTTTCCTTGTCCAAAATTACCATTAAGCATGCTCCTTTTAGCTGTGTTTAGGATTTGGTTATTTAAATAGCTTAACTGCTCATTGTGCTTTTATACAAAGCAGATAAGCACTTATAAGTGTTGGATGAAAAAAAGAGCTTATCTTCTCTGGCTATCTTAGGGTGAAATAGTCATAAGCGGTTTAACTTAATTGTTGCTGGTTTGGGTGTCACTCTAAAATTGAGAACCAGGAACAAGTTTTTCTTGCTTTTATGTGGAGAATGACAACTAATTAATCTAATACATCTTCATCTCCTCTGTATTTACAGGAACACTCAGCCGAGGTTCAAATTTATAGTAATGAACTGATGAAGCACATGCAAGTTTCCTTTTAAGTTTTGTTATTTTTGTTTTTATTTCGTTGAGTGACATTGATATGAAGTTAAACTAGAAGCAGCATAAACCTCACTATATTCATTTTTTAAGTATGTGAAAATGTCAACAATGCATATACATTTAGCTATATATTGTACTGAACTGTTTTTTCCTATCTTTTGTGTATTTATATTAACGTTTTAATTTCATGGTCTTTGAAAACAGGCCCAGAGCTGTTTTTTGGAAGCCAACAATTTTAGATGAAAGCTTCTAAACTAAAGGAGACTACCCCTTTCTTGTTTTTTATAACAATTTCGGCATTCTACATTTAATACAACATTTTTTTTGCCAGAATGTATATAGAACTTATATACATATACAACTTATATATGGTTTTTTGACGTTTTAAGGTTTGAATTATATTCTCACCCCTTATTATCGACTCCGTTGCAATGCGCGGGTTCCCCACTAGTGTTATAAAAATGATAAAAGTTTGAAAAGAAGGGAAGTTGTTCTTTTATTAATAAATGTTAAAAGAGGCAGATATAGCTAGGAAAATAAGCATTTATGCATATTTTAATATCTATACTGCATATAATGAAATTTAAGATTATTCTTTTTAAGGTTTACTAGATCCTTCCATGGTGTTGGTCCGTAAAAAAACTTTAGGTTTCTTCCTTGTCTTAGCAAAAGTAACATTGTCTAGAAGTTTACCTTTTGCAGGTAGCATCTTCATACCTTTTCCCCTCATATACGCTAGTCTTATTAGAATATTAAACTTAATTAGTTATATTTATTAAGTGATAACTGTAATTAGGATAACTATATTTACTATGTAGAACTTATAAATGTGAAAAGGTGTGATGGTTAATTGTTGGCATCAATGAACTGTCGTTTGACAGTTATTCCCGCCAAAATGCTAACTATCCCTAACCGTCACATATGTACACACACACACACACACACACACACACACACACACACACACACACACACACACATATATATATATGATCATCAACGGCATGGATGATCACCAAGATATTCGATCAAATCTATCTTTATCGATTATCCATTATAATTCGTTTTTTGTGTGATCTGTTTTTCTTTCATTAGTCAAGATCAAAGCTTGATTATGGAATCCAATTCTGTTAGTTACAAAACCAAACATGTTATTTCTTCCGCTGCAATGAATTCTGAATATCCAACAAATCTCTGGTGCCATAGAGAGGACAAGCTCGGTCCATTGGTGACCTCGTTAACTCTGTTGGATTGTATCTCATTCATGTATAGAGTTCGTCTTTTCTTCTTACCATATTGCCTTTGACTACTTTTCACTGAACATGACCTGATATCCTTGAACGTCCAGCTGCCAAACTGCGGTAAGCATCCTCTTCAGGTTTGGAGTGATCCCGGAGAGATTTTCAAGACGATATCTTTCATGCTTGTGATATCTAGAGTCTCGCCATTGGCTAAATGTACCATAGTTTCTAAATTCGCTGGGAATCTTGCATTTTTTGAATTGGTAGGTTTTGTACCATACGGAATAGTACCCCAATTCGTGAATTTAGGATTTCAAATTGGTGATCCTATTATGCAATTCGTTTGTTCAAATTGTTTTGGGGTTCATTTTTAATACGTACCTTGATTGCGGAATACGTATAGGGGTTCACGAATTTAGTCTTCGTTTATGGCGGGAATATGGCAAGTGGGAAAACACAGAATGCATATAATCAGGCAACCAACGTGTATTCGTTTCCATAATACTTCAGGTTTCCAAAAACCATTCACACAACAATGTTTATGTTTATATTTGGTAATATGAATATGTATAAACAAATATATTTATGTTCATTTATTTGGTAATATGAATATTGGATTTTGGTTATTTGGATTTATGAATTTAGTAATTTATGTATTAATTTGTGTATACCGAACCGGACTAAATGGTACACCGTACCGAAATGAATCTACCCCCGCCGTATCGAATTCGTCCAATCTAGCGAACCACGATTTAGGTGACCATGAAACGTACCTTCCCTGAAATTTCCGGTTTTAAGATTCGTAATTAGATTAGTTCTTTTATTAAGGCGTCATGTTAATCTTGTGCTGCGACATTTACCTCTTTCTTATCTCTCGCAACTGTCGACGTTGTGCACTGAGTTCTGAAGTGCCCCGTTTGTGTGCATTTCCAACACGTGATGTCTTTCCAATTCTTTGACCTACCCCTTTGTATGGATTTTGATCTGCCATAATTTTTCCCCGTTCGGGCTTTCTTTCTCTGCCTTTAGTGCTTAACAGTGAACTTGAAGATTCTCCTACGACGTAGATCTTCTCCCAGAATCAGAAACTTAGCAGAAGATAACAGAAGGAGAGCTTGACCAATAGATTGAACTAAACTCATTGATATGAGTAGTAACAATGCTTCTTCTTGTGTTCTAGTATTATTCAACTTCCAAATTAGAAAAACCTTATTTGGGGCGGATAGGTTGTTGGATAAGGCTTTCAATAATCTGTTGGCAATGAAAGATTAATACTTGTTGGATGATCATAAACATCAGAATTAGATTCACAAGGAATGGAAGTGGAGTCCATCTTCAACCTTGATCTAGTGTATGATAACAAACAAACAGAATGCAAAAGAAACATAATGGATATTATAAAATATCTTGGTGCTGGAAAAGTTGCCGGCAAATGTCTATATATACATTCAGAGGAGATGGTTGATACGGTGGTTATCCTTTTGGCAGGAATAACTACCATATGAAACGGTGTTCATCAATCGTCATACCCCTTCTTTTATTGGTTACATATATACATATTATAAGTATAATTATCATAAGTACATAATAAGCATACATAATAAAGTTTATAATCTAATACACTCCCCTAAACTTGATTATGTTTCATGGAGTGCATAAGAACACTTCTGTTAGCTTTGTCCACAGCCTTCACCGCTTGCTTGAAATCAAACCGACGTCTTTTCTGCAGCTTCTTCATCCGGTGCCAATCATTTCCTGCGAATAATGCATAATGATCACCTTCTTCTTCAGGGATACACCCTTCACTCCTGGTTCTTTCTCTCCGGTTTACTGATGGATCTTGATGATTGAAGTAACACCGACTTCCACTAACACCTTCATCACTCTTCACTATTTCCTTTTCCATAACCTTTTGCTGTGTTGATTTGAATTTATAGTAGTACACTAAAACATATAGGTACATAGCATACATGATTCTCATTAACTCACCATCACCATAATCATAATCCATATCTTTGGTTACCACTGCCCATAGATTGTTGGAAGTGACATTCTTGTGCCCTGTGACACATGTGCTCCGTAAGCACCACACGATGTAGGACAATGTCTTTTATCAAAGAAACAAAGTGTTTTGGTCTCAATGTTTGCTTTTTATGTTTGACAATTTCACATTTTGACTTTAAGTTCAATTTCAAACTTTAAATCATTTTCTAGAAAGTTATACGCAAACTGATGCGTAAACGTAATCAGTTTAATGCGACAAACACTCCGGAATAGTAACATAGGCTTAACATACCTTAAATAACTTTTATACAACTTAGACTTTCAAACACTCAGTTTTAGTCTAGTGCTTGTATAGGGTCGTAGGATAAGCAGTCTTAACAACCGCTTAGACTTTCAAACCGACCCGTTTGGTCGATCGTTAGGATCCGACCAAACATATTTTATGACCATAGTTGTATAGGGAATAAACTTCCGAGGTTATACATTATGGTCACTTCGTTTAGTTAGTTGTATGATAGGTAGTTTATATGCCTTAGGAAAATGACCAAAATGCCCTTTTACGCATAATTTCATTTTAAGCATATGTAACACATGTTTTGACATTTAAACTGATTATATAACATAATTTGATATGTTAAGGCATATAATACTTGTCATAGGACTAGTTAGGCGTCTCGAACGCGCTTTCGCACGAACGACGCGTTAAATTGGCGTAAGCTACCTTAATGGGTCGTAATGGGTCGTAAGCACTTAGGATAGGTTTCGATTTAGAATGTAGGCTTTGTTAAACCATATCATATGAGTTCCAACACTCATTTGGTGTACAATACCTCATTCTATCCTTTTCTTCGATTCGTGTCCCGGTACACTAACATAGTATCTGTTACACTAGGAACCACTTCGACACTTGAACACTTGGTCTCTTGAGCTTTGTTATACCTTTAGAACAAGAACTATACGCAACCCCAGGCGAGTACATAGTTCCCCTCTTTTACGTTTTCAAATGTTTTGGGGTGATTCATATGTGTAACCGATTTGTTTTCCAAATGTATGGCATATATGTGTTTACTAAGTGTTTTTATGTGTATTATTTCCGATTAAGCAAATACGATGTTTATTCGAATCCTTAAAGATCTATATATCTTCATAGTTAGATTTGTATAAGATAACTGAAGAACAGTCTTAGATCTTCCTATCTTCATAGTAAGGTTTTAAGAAGTACTTTACGACTCGATGGTTGGTTTATGTGTAGATTGTTGGTGATTTAGATAACGCAACTAGATAATACAATAAGCACATGGTGGATACGCCGCTGGTACTTCCTATATATAAGTGTGCTTATTGTATTACCCTTCGTGGCGTTATCCCGAATCACCATTAGGATTTAGGATGTGATACGATGATTCAATACGACAGAAACGAAATCCTTTTAACATCAACATATCTTCATAGATTGATTCTTCTAGGATGTTTAGAGTACTAATAATGGAGTCTTTGTTTGGATTCATTGTGTACTTTAATGCGTATGTAACGAGACAATGTGACGAGAACCTGATCCCTGGAGTATCTATCTATCTTCATAGCTAGACATATATGGGATGTTTAGAGTACTAATATTGGAGTCCCTGTTCGGATTCATTGTGTGCTTTAATGCGTGTTTACGAGTTGGAACGAGTTAACGATTTATGTGATAGTTGTGATTTAGATAACAAAACGGGTGTTATAAAATAAGAACATGGTGGATACGCCACTTGTACTTCCTATATATAAGTGTTCTTATTTTACTATTCTTGTAGCGTTATCTGGATCACTTTAGGGTTTTGTGTACTATTGTTTCTGTTGGTACACTTTATGTGGACGCGACTCGATTCGGTTCAACTTGGTTCGGTTCGGCTCGGTTAGGTTTGGCTCAAGCCCGACGTAGCGACATTCCTCTGTCGTGCGCCCCAGAGTTCGACACGCGAAGCACGGACTGCCGCGAACTAATTCCCGCCTACACATCATCATGACATCATCATGACATCATCATGATGATGTCATGATGATGTCACATGGTTGACTAATCTTTATACATTCTGAATTATATGGAATTCACGTACATGTGCATTTGTTTGGACCAATCCATTTCCTTGGGCTGAAACCTTCACTTGGGCCGAACCTTTATATATTCAGCATGCCTGCCGACGAAACTCTTCAAGGTTTCATCGACTTGAAGTTTCCTCTTGGACACCCCACGTTTCGTCATGTATATTGACGAAACCCCAGGTTTCGTCGATGTTGAGGTTTCGTCGGGACTCCATGTTCATGTTTCGTCGTTCATGGTTCCTATATAAATAGCAAGCTGAGACAGAACACTAAGAGAGATAGAGAGAGAACCGAGAGTTTAATTATATTTCATTGTAATATCTTTCTGTAACGAAACTCGATCGGTATCAATATACAACCGTTAAACGGTATCTCTTTGTGTTGTGTCTATCTCTCGCTCGGTTTGTATCGTAACGTGGATTCCGCACTCGTTATGGTATTCGAAACAAGATCTCGTAGTTGTCCGCCAATCCGAAAACGTACCTACAAGTGGTATCAGAGCGTAAGGCTCGATTTCTTGTTGAAAACCGAGTTACCGGTGCGATTTTTGAGTGGGTTTTAAGCTTTTCTTGGACAAAAATCATAAACCCAGTTTCTTTTTTCTGAAAATACGAATTAAAACTCGAAAATCGGTTTTGTTTAGTGTCGTTTCTGTTCAAAACTTGTTGAAAAGTGTTGGAGATTATCGAAGGTACAAGTCGTGTCGAGTTTCTACGTCAAAATCTGTTGTTCGGAAAATGTGTCAGTGGCCGGAAACTTCAAATCTTCATAGTGTTCCTCAGTTACCTTCAAACTGTTCTTCAAACTTTCTACTTTTGATCTTCTGTGAAGTGTCTGTATTAGTTGTTGGTGAATTTAAAATTTAAAAGATAAAAGTTCTTTTGATTAAAATATTGTCACCATGCTTTGTTTGGTATAATGAGTATGGTGTAAGTTGAAATTTGTGTGTATTGTGTCAGAAGAAGATAAGGTTACCTTTGAAAAAAAATCTCACCAAACTCACCAACTCACCAACTCCCAGATCTTATCCCAAAATAAGGGAACTCGACGAAACATCAAAGTTTCACTCTCGAACAAGTTTCGTCAATTAGTTGTTCCACCAGTGGTTTCGTCATAACTGAGATTCATACAAGTTTCGCCAAAACAACCAGCTTTCGTCATAACAGTTTAATCACAGGAGAGTTTCGTCGATCAGAGGAGAGTTTCGTCGAATCTTTGAGTTACTTAAAGAAGATTCGCCAGAGAATTATCATCAAGAAGGTTTCGTCAAACATAATTGAAGTTTCGTCGGTCATTTATCATAACAAGTTTCGTCGCAATAAAAATCAACTGAGGTTTCGTCAGTTATAACGTTTAGTCGATCAGAATATCATGCAAGTTTTGTCCAACATCAAATATAATTCAGAAGTTTCAGCAAGTTTCGTCGATCAACATAATTCAGAACAGGTTTCGTCGATTATCAGATAGGTTTCATCAACCAGGTTTCATCGCTCATAGAGGATTCGTCAAACATATAGTTTCGTCGTGCACAGATTTCGTCAATCAGAAAGTTTCGCAAAGGTTTCGTCGAGTAGATTGTTTCGTCAAACAAGTTTCGCCAAGACCAGAGTTTTGTAGAGAAACTTGTGCGTTTTTCACAGAAGCTTTGCATATCTATCATAACAGTTTGTTTTTAAGTGTTTAACCAGGTTTTCACTTTCATATATCAATCATGAGTTATACTAGCCCTTCGGATTGGAGCATGGAACCGAGACCAGGTGAAGATCAGACATCCACAGCCATTTGGTTAAGGAATGTCATTCCTCAACAATCGATAAGTGCAAATCAATGGGCATAGGTGACAAACCAAAATCAAAGTATTCAAAATCTGTTGATAAGTGAGAGCAAAACGGGAAGCAATAACCGCCCGCTAAAGCTAAATCACATGACCGAATATCCGACATGGAAAGGTCGTTTCCACACGTACGTTCTAGGGCAAAATACCGAAGTATGGACATGCTTCATTTCGCTGTATAATCAAGATCTGGAAGAAGCAGGTTCAAGTGCGGCGACATTGGTGAATATGCTAGAAGATGACAAGAAAGCGTATGATCTAGAGAAGAGGGTGTTTGCTATTCTCACGCAAGCACTCCACAAAAACATCTATCATCAATTCTCATATTGTACGAGCGTGAAAGCACTATGGGATGCCTTGGTAGCAAGAGGTGAAGGAAATGCAGCGACAAGAAAGACACGCCATGATCTGTTGAAGAAAGAGTTTGAATCATTTCATTTCTTGGAAAATGAAACCCTAAATGATATGACTACTAGTTTTTATCATTTGATTAGTGAAATGTATTCTTATAATGTTCGTGCAACTCAACAGGAAATGGTTGCAAGGTTTACTGATGCTCTACCTCCAAAGTGGAGCCCATTCATTGAGCTTCTAAAGCATACGGGCGTTCTAGATACTGTCAATATCTATGAATTCATTCAGAAGTTGGAACACAAGAATGATGAAGAAATCCGGAAAGCTAAACGAATTCCTGTTCCTCAAAATACCGAAATGTATCTTGCAGGTTTTAACTCTATAGCTAGTTCAAGTTCCAGTTCAGTTCAGAAACCGTGGCTACAGACGGCGTTTATGTCGAACACAAGCTCTTTTCCGTTTCCACAATCAGCTCCACCCGAGGTTTTCGATCCGAGTGCCTATCATCCTCCAGCTCATATGATTGCTCAAGCTCATGCTTTTTCTAAACCAGATCCGAGTGCATGGCTACCTAAACCCCAACCTCCACCACAAGTTCCTCCCACTCAACCTCAATTTGATCCAAATTCCTATATTCCAACACCATCACAAGCCCAACCACAACCTCAAACCAAACAGCCACAAGCAAACTTATCCAAAGTCAATGTGGAAACTGCAAGGGAAACTATGGAACTTCTTAACACCATGGTCAATGCCTACTGCGGACTAGTCGCAAGTCAGATTGGCAACATTAATTTGAAAAACGAAGACTATTAGCAGATAGACAGGGACGAAATGGAGTTAATGGATATCAAGTGGGCGTTTGCGAGCGCGGTTAGACGAGCAAAGGATTATATGAGGAGAACCGGGAAGACTAGCTTAGAAAGCAAGCGGGATACAAAGTACGATTTTGATAAGGATGCCGTGACATGCTTCAATTGCGGTGAGAAGGGTCACTTCAAACGTGAATGCACGCGACCGAGCAAACGAGGCAACCAAAATCCCTTCCAAAATCAAACAAGTACTTCAAATCAAGCTAACAACGAAAGAAGGATAATAGCTGATAACAACCAAACAAACCAGTCAGGGCAATCCAATACTAATCGAGCATTAGTGGTACAAGCCGATGAGGGATGTGATTGGTCAGTACAGTTTGGAGGAGGAACTGCATGTTATGCGAAGATCATCAGTCACATCAAGCATATGCACAAAGAAGAATTCTATGAAGATGATGATAGTTCGGGATACAGTGGCAGTTCCGATTCAGAATCAGATGTGAATGAAATAACTGATTCTGAAGGTGATAGTTTGTTGAATGATGCTGAGGAGGTAAAGTGTCAGAAATATGTCTTGGTTAAGAAAGTTGATGCTACATCAGAAGAAATGGAGAAGATTCTCACTGAAGATGTATCTTTCTCTTCTCAGACTGCCTTTATGGCTAATGTCACAGCTTCTACAAGTCAGGTACAATCTGAAACTCCTAGCATATGTAGTGATTGTGCTGATATGAAACATGAATGTGCTGAATTGAAACATGAATATGAAATGGTTCATAGTCACAATCAGAGTTTGGTTATTGAACTGTCAAAATGCAAAGAGGCAAACATGGCCTTAGCTCGTAACGAAAAGGATTTTAAATCTGTAATTGAAACCTTAAAGAAAAGTGTTTCCGAATTGAGCAAAAGTGTTTTCAATAAGCAAATTGGTATTAACAATTACATTAATATCATCGAGGAAACCAAAAAGGAGCTAGCTGTTGCCAAATGCAAGCATGATGAGATCAAGCTCAAATTGTAGACTTACTCAAACTCCCGATATGTGCTTGATCACATCATAGACATTCAAAAGCTGAAAGGAAATGTGAAAGGCGTTGGGTATAAGTCGTGTCCACCTTCTTTGAGACACAACTATACCAGAATGCCCGATGAAGAGGAAATGCCACGTTTTAAACCAAGTGTACCTCTTGATTATGTGGAAGTTACTACAGGATTAGGGTTCAAATCGGACAGTTCTTCGGAGGGCTCATCTAAAAGTTTAGGAAAGTCATCTGTTGATACGGAACAAAGTCCTCCAATTATTAAGGACTATGATTCGTCACATGATGAATCAGATGTGAGTGACCAGGATGAATCACTTGATAAGATGAAAGGAGTAAAAATTCCAATTGAGAATCATATTCTTTGTGATCCTCCTACTCCTATTGTGCAACCTGTTGCCAAACAAGTGATTAATCCTGTCAATGAAGTGAAGGAATCTGTGTCTGCCGTTAAGAGTAATAATGTTTTGTATACTTTGGTCGGTGATGCTAAAATTTATTCAGACAAGGATTTTCCAATTAAAAATGTCAATCCATCTTTGATTGATAACATTTTCGAGGATTCTACAAGTAAGTTTTTGGGAAAAGCGATCCTGAGAGTTTCTGTAACTCAGTGTGATCCTATTCCAAAAGCTGAAGTTAGAAGAAAATTTGGAAATCAAAAATCACCGACAAAGCAACAACTTATCGCTTTTAAAGGTAAACAAAAGGAACAACGAGCTCAAAAGCCTAAGGTTTCACAACCGAGGATGGAAACAAAGGGAGCTCGTTACAAGAAAAAGGTTCAGAAGATGAACTTCGTGAAATCCAAAGGGACTGATAAAATTGAAACTTTCGAAAACAAATCCAACAAGGATTTTGTTAAACAAGTTAAAATTTTGAAAAGAAACAGTCAAAACAATTACACACAAAACACAAACGGTGGTGATGTAGGACCAAGTACCTCAAGATCACGAAGTTCATCATCAAGCTACTACAGTTATGATACTCCGAGGTTTGTTGAGCGGAGATCATGCTTTGAATGCGGTGAGAATGGACACATTGTTAGAAACTGTCCATATCTCACAAAAGGAAAGGCAAAAATTGATGCCCCCCGTGATAACAGTTACCATAAAAGATCTGTTTCACCAAAACAGGACCCTCGTCTTGTTAAACAATGAGAAGTGAAATAGAAAAAGAAACAACGAAAAGAAGTTGAAAAGATGTTAAAAACGGATGTTGTCCAAACAAAATCTGTTAAATCAGATGTTAAACATGAAAAACAGAAACAAATTTGGAAACCAAAAACGGTAACTATTTCAGGGGAAGCTCAATCTATTCCAAATCATCAGGAAATCGAAGTCACAATCCTTGATGATGTCGGACGACCCAAGTCTATGAAGGCTTGGGTCCCCCTCTCCAACTAATCTCTAAACGAGTGTGCAGGATGTTCCAGGAGGAACTATTGATAGTCTTAGGATTGTTGATAGTGGGGCGTCCATGCAAAAGATAGGCGACAAGTGGTTCCGAAACATTGTTACATCTAGGAGTTGTTGCCTTTGATGGAGAGAAGAAAAAGGAAAGAAGTGAAAGAATGTCTGATGAAAGAGATTGAAAGCTTTGACAAAATGAAAATCATTACAAAGTTTGAATGTTAAAGGCTTTAATCGGGTCCCCGGGATAGATTCAATCAAAATGTACGCACCTGCAGCACGTCTGAAGTTCAAAATCAACAAGATGAACGTGAAGTGTACATTTCTTCGCGGTGTGATTGAAGAAAATGTGTTTGTTGAACAAACCAACCGGGTGTGTGGATGTCTTGGCGTGGATTGAACAACCGCACACTACTTCTGAAGAAGAAAGACATATTCCTTCGCTGGTGCAATATGGAAGACCAGGCGGACCCAAAGGTCTATGTTTTTGTTGCTGTGAAGAGATTTCTCGATTAATTGAAGTAGCTACAAAAATCGACCTTGAAATCCACACCAGGTGGATATCCAGTTTAGGAGACTCAGATTCTTGGCAATGCACGAAGCAGTTGCAGGATACGGTTTTGAATTTCTAATCTCTCCTATACTTGTCGATATTTAAGCTGCTTTATGAATTATATCATCTCGTACAGCACTCTTTGACCTGACACGTTGAACTCGAATATCACCTCACACGTGATTGTTTCACTATGAAACTCGTCAATGTTGTCCTGGTCCACACCGATTACCGACGTGCCAACTCATTTTTTCCAAAATTCGTTAAATCATTTCTGACAAAAAAATAATTTTGGTAAACGGCATTGAGGTAAAACACGAGTTAACCAACATCGGGAAATCATTTTTGTAAAAACCTTTGTGTTTTTAAAATTTATCATAGTTTGTTGATTTTAGGGGGAGTAAATCCAAAGTTTGAAAAATCCAAAAACATCGAAAAATTTCAAAACACAAAAACAATAGAAAAACAAAATGAGTTTCCTGGCGAGAAAAAGAGAAAATGATAGTACATCAGTGGTCTGTCCAAACCTCTTTGAACTGAACCTAAAATGAAAAGCGATAAGCAGCTCTATATAAGATGTATCGGTAGGCTCACAATCATTTTAAAGTGTGCAGGGTGATATAAACTTAAATCGACTGAAGACTGTGTGGGAACCACTCATTGGCATATGGTCTTAGTACCGAAATTTCGTTTGAGAGATTGCCGAGGTTCTGAGATATTCGGTCTTTATGCTGCTTATCATCTGGGTATCATGGTTATATCTTTTACCGAAAAATAACGGAGACGAAGTCTAGATCTTCCATGATACTATACATACGTGTACATACTGCATACGACCTCAATAAGTGATCAACAATCACATGTCCACAAAATAAGTGATAAAATATCACATTTATCCGGGAGTCAAGTTCGTCTCTTTGCTGTACGTTTGTACTGACCTGTTCGCGGACTTGCTCTTGTGCCCTCATGCATATGAAAATCAAGTTCCTCATCAATAAGTGATTCTATCACATAGGGCTTGTTTTCAATAAAAAATAAGTGAGTTTCTCACATTCTTTTATACGGTCAAACAGATGATAAACAGTATACTCACCGGTAAGATGAACTCTCGTGCATACCTTGATATGGGAATGTGTCGTGTGTGGATGAACACCGGTCGTTAAGTATAAATCATACCTTAACGTATCCCCATGTCACATGATTACATCTGATAAGTTGAGCTTAAGTGGACAAAAATACCGATAATTGTTATAGGATGCTTATCTTATTGTGAACTAATTGAACAACAAGATCGTTTTGGCGTGACCGTACACTGATATGATTCTCTTACCCCGAAACTCGCAAAAAGAATGTCTGTAAATTTTTATTTACTGCTTTCAGTTTCTGCATCTTTGTATATATTTATTTATTGCTTTCCATCCTTACATTTGAAAAATGAAAAATTCCAAAAATATTTTAGGTGTGTTTTAATATAAACTTTATAAAATCCAAAAAGATTTTGTTTCTAGTTTATTTTTGATTGACCGATGTTGGAACTCGAGTCTATCCTACCCAAAATCCGGATTTTAAGCCGGAAAACAATTGCATCTTCATAAACTGCCGAAGTTAACAAGTTTTGAATGTTAAAGGATTAAAATTGATCAATTTTTAAAACTTACAAACTGTTGTCGGTCGGTGTTTGATTGAGATTTGATCTCATATGTTTCATTTGTTTAATTTGACTTAATTCCAAGCGGTTGTTCTCATTAAGTGTTTAGCTTTCTTGTATGTACAGATGCGACATCAGAATCAGCTAAAGGCGAAGTGAACGTGTCAAATGACAAGCCGTAAAGTGAAGACACGACGTTGATGCAATCAGAAGATCAAGATGATCGGGTTGCAGTTGATCACTCATCAACACCACAAGGATCTAAAGAATTGTCGATCAAAAGATTCACGAGCATAACTCAAAGGAGATCTTATCTTAAGGGGGAGTTTGTTAACACACTTCCTAAATGAAAAGGGAGTTTGTTGATACACTTTCTACTTGCGACACGTGAAGACTTTGAAGATCCTCCGACATGATAGACATGGAGAACGAACCATCACGAGTAGCGTCCAAGGGGGAGTTTTTTGGTACACTTTATGTGGACGCGACTCGATTCGGTTCAACTTGGTTCGGTTCGGTTCGGCTCGGTTAGGTTCGGCTCAAGCCCGACGTAGCGACATTCCTCTGTCGTGCGCCCCAGAGTTCGACTCGCGAAGCACGGAAAGCCGCGAACTAATTTCCGCCTACACATCATCATGACATCATTATGATGATGTCATGATGATGTCACATGGTTGACTAATCTTTATACATTCTGAATTATATGGAATTCACGTACATGTGCATTTGTTTGGACCAATCCATTTCCTTGGGCTGAAACCTTCACTTGGGCCGAACCTTTATATATTCAGCATGCCTGTCGACGAAACTCCTCAAGGTTTCGTCGATTTGAACTTTCCTCTTGGCCACCCCATGTTTCGTCATGTATATTGATGGAACCCCAGGTTTCGTCGATGTTGAGGTTTCGCCGGGACTCCATGTTCATGTTTCGTCGTTCATGGTTCCTATATAAACAGCAAGCTGAGACAGAACACTGAGAGAGAGAGAGAGAGAGAACCGAGAGTTTAAATATATTTCATTGTAATATATTTCTGTAACGAAACTCGATCGATATCAATATACAACCTTTAAACGGTATATATTTGTGTTGTGTCTATCTCTCGCTCGGTTTGTATCGTAACGTGGATTCCGCACTCGTTACGGTATTCGAAACAAGATCTCGTAGTTGTCCGGCGATCCAAAAACGGACCTACAGTTTCAATATTCGATTATCGAAATCTTCGTAGAATCTCCCATATCTTTATATGTTAGATTCTTAGAAGGATATCTAAAGTATTATTATGAATCATTGACTTGATTCATATAATACTCGCACAAGTTTTGATCTATTTCAAAACAGTTATTATTAATCCTTAATTGAATTTCTAATAACACATTAACGAGTTTTACGATGGTTAAACGAGATTACGATGTACAATTTCAAATGGCATAAAAATGACTTAGTAATAATCATATTGCCATATACAAAACTATTTGTCACGAGTTTTCACAATCAAGATTATGTATTGCAATACTAAATTTTTGCCATTCTTTGGCTTCAAGATCTATTTTCAATTGACAGCTCTCGTAGTTGTCAAAGTATTGCAATATCAAATGTTTTTACCATTTATTTGGCTAACAAAACCTATGTATTCGCCGACATTTTTATGCTGACTGTTTTTCACATATGTTTCAGGTTTTCAACTATTCAAGCATGCAACGCATAGGACTGCATTCAGGCCTTAGACTTCTTTAATCAAAAGACAAATACATGTATTCTTTGTTTGTAAAACGATGTTAACAATGTTGAAACAAATTAGTACCAGTAATTGTGAGCAATTTGTAACGTGAATCCCGGATATTTCCACCGCGTGTTGTTGTATTTACGCGATTGGGGTGTTACAGATTAGTATCAGAGCACTGGTTATAGGGAATTAGGTTATTAGCATGCCTTGAACCTAGTCTATAACCATCCTAGGACCCAAACATGAGTAGACTTAGGAACTCCTTCCTAAATCCTCATCCTTATTCGTGCCATAACTACTCTATGAATTACAAATCATCTAGCCCTAGATGATTTATACTGAAGCTTAGGCTTCATGCCTTAGGGTATTCCTCAAAATGTTTTCTCAAAACATTTTCATTGAAATATTTTTCAAAATGTTTTCTTAAATGTTTTTGTCAAAATATTTCACAACATGTTTTATATCAAACGATTTGTATCAAAAGATTTCTTAAATGTTTTCCTTAAACTTTTTTCATCGAAATCTTGGGTTTTAATAATGTGAACACATGCAATCTGGAAGGGTGGATGCCTGTACCCTGAGTTTTCTGTCTAAGGCTAGAGTGTTCATACAAATCCGCATTATCGGACCAATCACTCTTACCTAGGAACTCTTAGGGTGAGTGTCCACATATAGGCTAAAGCATGTCTTTGCGAAGCATTATAAAAACCTGTCCACCTTGACCATGTCGAACGATTTCTAAACGACCTTTGTAACAATGCTCATTCATATTACCCTCGGTAATATGTTTGATATTCACGACAATCGAAAACAACTTTCCTTTCCTGATACTATTTCATCATATTACCCTCGGTGATATGTTTGATTCGAGACGATTGAAATGAATTTCACTTCATTTCACGACACTACGAGATCCTAATTCATTTTCAAAACACTACCTATGTTTTTCAAAATTTCAAATTTTTACCATTTGGATGAGAATTTTCAAAATTTCAAACACAAAGTTTCTTTATCTTAAAAATTTAAAACATTTTATCTTAAAAACCATTAACTCGGTTTGTATTCTCTTATCCAAAATGTTACAAAAGTTTATTTTCAAATAACTCTTGCCTCAAAACAAGATCCATAACACTATATATTCTAAGTACAAGAACGAGACCTATGAACGAGATTTTACTAGATCAAAGTTTTCACAATACAATAATATTACAAACTCCTAACAATTTGATAAATCTAACTTATTTGGTTTTCTCTATAGCTGTACCTTCAAGATGCCTCCTCGCCGCGACACCATTTGGAACGCTAAACTGGCAGAAATGATTTCTCAGCAGTTAAATACTTTACTCCCAAGCATTGTGACCCAAGTCAACCAAATCCAAAACAATAACAACAACAATGTTTTATCACCATGTAACTATAAACAATTCAACTCGGCTAAACCACTTAGGTTTAATGGGACTGAAGGAGCAATTGCGCTCCTACAATGGTTTGAAAGTATAGAAAGTACATTCCGCCATGTTCAGTGTCCCAATGAACGCACGGTAGAGTTCGCCTCGAGTGTCTTTCAAAGGAGAGCACTCACTTGGTGGAATGGTATTATGAGAGACGGAGGTGCCGATATAGCAATTGCACAGACGTGGGGAGAATTTAAAGATCATATGAAGAAAGAATTCTGCCCACGAAGCGAAATAAGGGCACTTGAAAACGAGTTCTATTATCTAAAACAAGATAGTGGGGAAAACCGTGCCTACACTGACCGATTTGAACAGTTAAGCCTACTTTGCCCCACTATGGTCACACCTTTGGATCGGGCCATTGAGAAATACATTGATGGTTTACCTGATCCTGTCCAAGACATTGTCACTGCCAGCCAACCTACAACGCTTAGGGAGGCTAAGGAATTAGCCGCTATCTTAACCGACTCCCAGGTTCGAAAAGGTAAACTATTTCGAAATGGAGACAAGAAACAAAAAACCGAAACTGCTAATGAGAATTCAAAAAGAACAAAGGCCGAATCTTCTAAAAATTCAAAGAATTTTTATCGTGGGAAGCAACCTCGGTGCAATCATTGCAACTATCATCACGCATCAAATTCTCCTTGTCGCAAGTGTACAATATGTGGTTTATTCGGAAATCTAGCTGTGACCTGTCGTATCCAGAACTGAGCAGCCCCTACTCAGACTCGTCCTAGAGCATGTTTCAATTGTGGTGATTTAAATCATTTCAAGCGAAACTGCCCCAAGCTTGCCAATGCTAATGGACGAGTGTTCAACGTCAATGAGGCTCAAGCTAATGATCAAGAACTTATGATCATTTGAACCTCTATATTTTCTGTTTATTTTCGAAAACAATGTACATATTTCGACTATGTTTGTAATGACAATATGAATTTCAAGATGTTTATTTTATCCTTGTTAATCATTTTCCAATTTCAAACTCTAATGTGATTACACTGTGTGTGATATAACTACATGCTGACTTTGAGGATTCCGTTCTTTAGGAACTAAATCTTGTAAATTAGCATACCATGATTGCCCTCTAGTGCATTCATACGAACTTGGCAACACAATCGATACGAACACTATGAACAAGTTAATACTATTTTATGATCATAGCATTACATACACGATTTGTGTATCTAACATGTATAGTGCATGATTATAAATACAATATGCTTCGTATGTTGATTTAGCGTACTTAGTACACTAATTTTTTTTTCAAATGCAATTTTGCTTAGTATGTTAACTTAGCGTACCTAGCATCTGATTTGAAAACATTTTCTCGATATGCTTACATTATGATGACAATGCATGGCTAGTATATGTCGCGTTTTACCTGTTTGGTTAATATGAAACATATATCAGCATTCGTACTAGAATAAAATACCTACCACTAAATTTGTTGTATGCAAAATAAGTAGTGCTATCATTGCTAGTATGAAATACGATTCGATTTGACAGCTGTTATGTTGTGACGATGTTTATTTGATTTAGACGATAGTTCGACCTTATTATTTGTTTACCCTCGCTTAACAAGAGGAGCTATGTGGACCATGAGACGAAACGAGTAATTATGGGTGCACACTTAATTATGAGATTCGACGCATGAGAATCATAGTAAGCCTTGTTAAGTATGGTGGCATAAGATCTAGAGTGATAAGGTAAGGAGAGGAGTATGATGCGATAAGAACATGGTGGATACGCCGATGGTACTTCCTATATATAAGTGTTCTTATTGTGTTATTCTTCAGAATGTTGTTAAGATCACTTGGTGATATTATGTTATCTTGGACAATTATGTAATTTTGTGCTTATTTGTTATTTGTGTGGTTATTTGTGATGGACGATGGACGAAAACGAGTACATTCATTAACTCAAATCGAGCCAACCATGAGTATATTATGGTGTTAAAGGTGACGATCTTGATTCCATAGGTATGATGACCCGTCTCCTATGCATGATATGCTCATGGTGCATTGGATGTACCTTCGTGGGACGTTAGAAACCGTGTACGTGTAGGGCTTGAATGTACACCCCTTTATTTGCTAGTAATTACACTAAGAGCTTAGTATAACATAGTGCCATACTCAAACAATTTTTGAACACTGGCCGACCTTTTCTTTAAAATTCACAAGTATCAAAAGGTTTAATACCTTGAGATACTTTGAATATCCTAAATCACATTTTGAATCCCCTAAAATTTCCAACACCAAATGATGCTCCGCATCTTTGGGATCTAGCAATTTGCCTATCCATCAGTTGTTTCAATTACTCTCTACGGTCTCCTTCGAATAAATTTCAGGACGAAATTTCCTAAAGTAGGGGAGACTGTGACAGTTGTGCTCCGTAAGCACCACACGATGTAGGACAATGTCTTTTATCAAATAAACAAAGTGTTTTGGTCTCAATGTTTGCTTTTTATGTTTGACAATTTCACATTTTGATTTTAAGTTCAATTTCAAGCTTTAAATCGCTTTCTTGAAAGTTATACGCAAACTGATGCGTAAACGTAATCAGTTTAATGCGACAAACACTCTGGAATAGTAACATAGGCTTAAGATACCTTAAATAACTTTTATACAACTTAGAAATAAGTTTTGAAGGCTTTGGTGTGTCAAAAACAAGTTTATTCGATCGTAGGGACTATTTGTGTCAAACTGCAAAACTATGCCGATTCGTATGATAACGAACATTCCGAAAATTTTTCATAAGTTAAACATACCATAAATATCCTTTACATAGCTTAGAAATAGGCTTTGAGGGGTTTGGTATGTGAAAATAAACTTTTTGATCAATAGGGACTAAAAGCGTCAAAAGTGCATAAGTTTGCATTTTCGCGCATATCTTGCGTTCTGAACATATTCGGACATCCAAAAATTTTTGTAATCATTAACATATCTTATTTTAATGATTGGTATGCAAAAATACCACTCGTCGCGTAATTTGGAATGTTTTCGTGTCCGTTCGAGTTTTCGTCATAATTAACCGAATAACGCAACCGTATGACCAAACGAACCGACATCCGAGATGTTTTTGAGCATATTTCATGTTCCCTATGGTTTAACATCCTTGTAGAGCCTTGAAAATGGGTTAACGGGGTTTAAACGCATCGAAAATGGCTTGAAAGTGTTGCAGGGACCAAAACTGTCAATATTCGAAAGTTTTTGGATCTGGCATGTGGTGGCATCGCGTCACAGCCTTATGGCTGTGTGGTCGCGGCATGCCACCCCCTTATCTTGGCAGATAATTCATTTTCAGCAACAGCAGGCCAATTTTTAGCAACCGACTTAAAGTTCAGGGTCTTTTTTGAAACATTTGCAATACCGTATGATGGTTTTTTGGCACCCCTAGTATTCCAAATCTATGTGCCTTACATGTATGGTCCAGATCAAAGCTCAATTATCGAGGAACGATCCTAACGGTTCTTCAAACTCTATATAAACCCACTTGATTTCTTTTGCATCTCCACACATTTGCTCTCAAATTCTTCTCTAAGTTGAAGCTCTCCTTGTGAAGCTTCATACCTGAGAAATTTTAAGTTCAAATCTTCAAGTCTTGGACCTTTTGTAAGTTTCCTTCATGCTTGTTCATGTATTTCAAGCATGAAAGTCAAACAGTGTTTGACTCTCTGCTTTGACCACATTATGGTCAACACAAAGTTCGTTTGAACTTTGAAATGTGAGCATAATCACGATGGTTATAGTCCCTTGTGACTATATCTACTGATTACCACGTTGATTAGTCGAAGTGACGAGTCAAAGTTTCGGTCAAATTATGTGTTTATGTGTATTTTACGTCGAAGCTATTTTCGGGTATCAAAACACTTTTTTTTTATATCAAACTTGTTTTCTAACTTAGTTAAACATGTTTTAACATGTTTAACTCGTCACTTTTAGTCTAGTGCTTGTATAGGGTCGTAGGATAAGCAGTCTTAACAACCGCTTAGACTTTCAAACCCGACCCGTTTGGTCGATCGTTAGGATCCGACCAAACATATTTTGTGACCATAGTTATATAGGGAATAACCTTCTGAGGTTATACCTTATGGTCACTTCATTTAGTTAGTTGTATGATAGGTAGTTTATATGCCTTAGGAAAATGACCAAAATGCGCCCTTT
>JARYGA010026334.1:0-18511 GCA_030545235.1 Helianthus tuberosus
CGGGGGTTTTCCGCATGTGGTATTTTGGGGGTGTGACACATTGGATACAAGGAATGCAAAACTGTGAGTTCATGTCCCCCTTTTCTTTTAACTGTTTTCAGTTTTATAACTTCGGGGGTGAAGTACATGTTACTAAATGCTTATAAACAATTACAATTGGTATGGTTAGCTAAGGATAATACTGTTAGATCATGTGAAAGGGAGGCGCACTCTTAAGACCATTAATCCTCGTTTAGGACCGAGGGACATGAGTGATAGATCTATTTGGGTGTAGCAAGCCCACGCCCATGTGGACCAGGGTGGCCCATGAGGTGACTATGTCTTACAGCCGGAGGCCCGGTACAAATCTGCTAGGTTTGAGTCTTCCTATGCCGTTTCAAACATGTTAATGTATTAGCTACACATTAATTGATCTGTTCCTTGTTGCTTCATACCAGTTTACAAACAAATACATACATACATACATACAAACTTACAAATGTTTTGAAGGATGATTCATGCACACATACATATCACATGAACTCGCTCAACTTTTGTTGATGTTTTCAAAATACATGTATTTCAGGAAATTAAGAATGGATCTGGCAGACATTGAAGTTTCAAGTGTTGTTTGGAATAAAAGATGTCATCCGGTGTCAAATGGTTTAGAGTGTGTGTCCTATCCTGGATAAGACGCATGTCTCAAAGCCTAGTTTTCATTAGAGTCTTTTGAAAAGTCCTTATGGAACTTAAAACCTGTTGGTGTTGTATTATGAATGCGAAGTCTGTGTTTTTGTGGGATTAAAACAATGATTGTTGTAATGTTTCAAAACTTAATCAACGAATGAACATCTTGGATTTATCATATAGTTGTTGGTTATGGTTGAATGCAATGATATTAAGCAAGTCACACCAAATCACGCTTCCGCAAAAGTCAGGGTGTGACAGTTTGGTATCAGAGCTTCGATTGTAGCGAACTAGGATTCCTTCTCGAGTCTTGACTACAATCATTAGGGCTCTCACGAAAATATTTTTACAACATGTTTTCATTGCATACATGAAACGCCCAGAACCAGGGAAACAAACATTTTTACAAAATAAAAAGACAAGAAACACAATGCACAGTTACTTTGTTGGTTCAGTCTGAGAGACTGGGTGGTTCAGTCTGAGAGGCTGGGTGGTTCAGTCTAAGAGACTGGGTGGTTCAGTCTGAGAGGCTGAGTGATTCAGTCTGAGAGACTGGGTGGTTCAGTCTGAGAGACTGGGTGGTTCAGTTTGAGAGGCTGGGTGGTTCAGTCTGAGAGACTGGGTGGTTCAGTCCGAGAGACTGGGTAGTCTGGGGGACTAGGTGGTTTAGTCTGGAAGACTAGTTGGGTTAGTCTGAGAGACTAGTTGGGTTAGTCTGGGAGACAAGTTGGTTTAGTCTGGGAGGCTAGGTGGTTTAGTCTGGGAGACTAGAAAGGATACATGATTCCATGATACCTTAACCTTGCTTGCATACTTAATGATAGTGGTTAATTTATGTGCATATATTGTAATTGTTTGTTACAGACACTATGTCATCTTTCGAGAATGGATTGTCCGATACTGAAGACCCCATGGCTATTGTTTTTGATGATGAGATCGTCCCAGAGCCAGAGGTCCTTACTTCAGATACAGAGAGTGACCCAGAGATGATGTCCGACGACGATGACGATTTCCAGCCATTTACGCTGCCCGACTTGGGAGATGATACATCGACTACTGATGGCATTCCAGACGAGGATCCATTTGCTATTTCCATTCCCTTCCATGATCATCTTATCATCGATCATCCCGATGGTGAACATTTCGTGGCACCGATCCTCGCACCTGTTCCTTTAGTGGCCATTCATCTCGAGGATTTGCCTTTTAATGATTTGATTGATGTTGACGTTGATTTGCTTGTTGATGGTCCTTTTGATGACGCCCATGGCGATGAAAGGCTAGACGAGGACATTGTTACTATCCCACTTTTTGAGATCTCTTTTATTGAGATTTCCTCTGACACTAGTTTACACTTCGTCCCAGATCCCTTTGAGTCTGTGTCATCTTCCGCCCTAGAGGCAGTTGGTTTGCAATGCTATGCTACTGATTCTGATGAGGAGACGGCCGTGTCAGCTGCACCGATTCCTCCACCTGACATTGAGCCTGGACTTGAGCTTGATCTTGAGCTAGATTTTGTTCCTGAAGATTAGCCCGATGTTGCACCTGCTGATCCTGAGCCTTTACCTGACCATGACCCTATTCCTTTGGCATACCTAACATTGCACCCTTCATACCTGATCCAGTTCCTACAACCGTTGATCCTCCTGTTGTTAAGACAGTTGTTCCTCCACCTCCACCTGCACTCACTGATGTTGCTCCTTCTCATTCTGCGGAGTCTGATGCCCATCGTGTTGGTTTACCTATCAATTTCTTGCAAAACATACCCGCACCCCATCCAGGGGAAGACACTTTAGGACAGCAGACTAGTCAGGATATCCATGTTTCAGCGGCTTATCCACACATTCCCTAGTGTGCACCTTTTGCTCTTTTTACTTCTTCACCAACTAATGAGCTATTCCGAGGGTCCCCGCTCCATGCCGACCTCAGACCCCTACCATCCTTCGCATTTTGCTGGCTATACACAGGATGAGTTACTTTATTCGCTTCAGCTTCGATTTGAAGTTATGAGTCGCAGAATGTTGGATCTTGAGTCGATACTACGTCCATTACCGTGTCCTCGTTAGCATGCTTCTATTCCCCCTTGTTCGTCACCGCCTCCTTTTGCACGTTCACCTGCTCCTCTTACTCCTTTCCCAGAGTTTGATGCTCGATTCCTCACCGTCGAGCAGGAGGTCCACTACTCGCTTCGTTATGTGCATAAGCTTGAGGAGGAGCTCGCACATGTCCTCAGTTTGATTTTCCTCCCTCCTCCTCCGCCGCCATCAGTACAGTAGGTTTTTGGTTTTATGCAGATGCATTACCTTTGATGAGGGTACCACTTTTGAGCTGAGTTTGTGAAGCCTTTTGGAGACCACCTTTTAATTGTAAGACCTTTGTAGATTGGTAGAATTGTTGGACAAGGGTAGTGTGACCCTGAGTTCCTTTCAATATGATACACTTGGTAAAACATGTAACAATACTTTGTGGTCGATGGTTAATGAAAGCTCAATCATCATGTTCTCATTAAGCACGTGTTTGACATACATATTTGTGCTATGATTGTGATGTTACGTGCTTGTTTACTATGTTCTCATTAAACATATTCCCAATTACTTGATTATGACATGATTGTGCTAATGTTTGATTGATTGAGATGGTGATTTAATACGTGTATGTACATACGACCTTTAAACAACTATGTTGTAGGATCGTGTGTTGGACCCAAACGAGTCATTCAGAGAAGTTTTGATCAGTTTCAGGTGGGAAAACAAGAAACTGACTTAGAAACAACTTGTTTTTCACTTTAAACACTGATTAGATTGATATAACACTGAGTACATGCAAGAATCAAACCGGCAGCACTTCGGTATGATTTTCAGCAACTCTTCTTCAAATGAATCCGCTTGAGAACTATATATAGGACTTGGGGTTTCGCTTGAAAGGAACAAGAGTCAGTTCAAGCGAAATCTTTTATGTTGATTTCGCTTGAATATGCACAAGACTCCTTCAAGCGAAATCACTTCTCTTCAAGCAAAATCACATTAAACACACCTTAAAACCTTCTATTCTCTCGTACAATACATTCTGATCTAACAAATCTAATCCTAGACTCGATACAAGACGAAGTCAACAGACGCATGCACCAACAGACTCCCCCTCGAATTGTCACACCCTGGCTTTGCGGAAGCGTGGGTTTATTTGGTGTGACTTCTTAATACCATAGCTTAATCACAACAAAGCTATATGAAAACAAAACCATGCAGATCATCCATTGATTTAAGTTTGAAAAGTAAAATACCACAACATTGTCTTAAGGCGTTGACGCATGCAACGGAAATTACAACCTGATAATATAAAAACTTTGTTCTTAAAACGCAACCACAAATATAACATAAACACTGTTTAAGACTTGCGACTCGTCCAGGTAAAAGTCGCGACCCCTAAACGTGGATGATCCCGTAACTCTAACACATCGGGAAAACGTAGCATATCGTGCCAGATCCTTAGTTCCCTGAAATACATGTAAGTTGGAAAAATCAACATAATGTTGAGCGAGTTCATGTGTAAGTGAGTATGTAAAACCCTTGTAAGTATAAAAACCCTGGTATGTAGCAAATAAGGAAATAAAGAGATCACCAATGGTTTGCAAGGCCATTGATATGTGTGAAGTGCAAGTAGGAAGACTCAAACCTAGCGGATTTATGCGTCGGGCACAAAGTCACCCCAAGGTCCGTTCTGTTTGGCCTGGGGCTGGGCTCGCTGCACCCAGATAGATCTACCGCTCCTGTCCCTCGGTCCTACAATGAGGATTAATGATCCCAAGTTGTGCCTACCCACTCACATGATCTAAGTAGTAACCCTCCTTACGCTAAACATACCATGTGTAAAAGTACTCGTAATCATAGTAACATGTATTTCACCCCCGCAGTTTAGAAAACTGAAAACATTTAAGAGAAAAGGGGGACATGAACTCACAGTAATGCGTCCTCGATAACAGCAACTCAAACTTGGTCTGCAACACGACAACCTACAACGTGCTAATATCTATTAGACGAACGGCCGTGCCTTAGCTTAGAGTTTTAACGTTCTTGGGGAAATAGTTAGACAACTATTTCGTGTTTATACTTCTTAATTATCGTATAAATAGATTCCTTCCCAAGGATGGGGTATTCGTACATGTATTATGTATTCGGTGACTTAAAGTATTGACAAAATACATTTTCAAGTCTCATTTCCAACACTTTAAAGTTTTATGTCAAAACTCATGGCGGGGTTTAATTCCGAGAAATAAAGTTAAACATACTTGTTAGAAAAATAATTTTTCTAAGTCTTGGTATTTTTAGAAAAATTCGCCAGAACTTCCCCTAAAAACGGGAGTGTCCGTGCTAATACGCACATCTTTTTCTTTTTGAAATCAACCCATGATCATCAACAATCAACCCTTACGTTTTAACACGCAAAACACTACCTTTGTCGTTTCAGTTTTAATATCTGAAAAACTGGACTGTTTTCGGACGATTAGATAAAATACTTAACTTATTCCAAAAATTCCCAAATTTTTGCGGAACGTCCTAATCAACCAATAAATTATTGTGTAAAAATATCGGGGTCTAGTTCATTATCAATAATTTATAGAAAATCGTTTACCTAACTGTGATCAGATTTGTTACATTCTGATCACAGTTTACGGAATAATTCGTCAAAAATTCCTCGTAAGTCCGTTTGTCAAAATTCCAGTTGGGGGGTCACAAATACATCAGTGACCATCTTTGATAAAAATTTCAGGGGCTGGTTCGGTTTAGATTTCAAGTTGTGACTGAAAACGTATGACCCATTTTACTGCAGTTAAAATCAGCCTTAGCTGCTGTCACGAAAACAGACTTTTAAAATAGTAACCGACCTCAGAAAAATACAATTCCAGTGCCATTTTCTTCATTTTTCGAAAATAGACAATTTAGGCTTCAGAAATTCCGTTTTTCGATTTATTAAAGTCCGTTTACAGCCTGTTGAAGGCGGCTGAAAAAGTACATCAGCATGTTATTTTAAAGTTTAAATGTTATTAAATCATGTTACAAGTGTCCGATTAACGGGTTTAACAAGAAAAACAACTTTTAAACATCAAGTATGATTTAACCAACCCTCAAACCAACAAGATTCCACTTCATGATTCAGACATAAGTAAACTTTTATGTAGCTTTTATGTTCATAACTCATGTTTCACATTTTCTAGCATTCTCATTATTTAGTAATTTAAACAACAACACATCATACTACATATCATAAATTCGAACAAGATGAAACCAAGTGTGAAGAAACTTACTACTAGCACTAGGCTAGGGTAGAGATTCTAATGTGAAAAAGATGAGGAATTGATGGTGAAAAAGACTAGAACAAGTTCCTTTGATGGTCCTTCAAGAAGCACCTTCCATGGTTCACCTTAAAGCTTGAATGGCATGTGTAAATGAAGAAGATGATGATGTTTAAAGGTGGTGGTGGTGTTTTCGGTTTGGGGCAGCCGAGACAAGAGGGAGAGAGAAGTGAAATGGAGTGTAAAATCTTGTGAAATGATAAGTTGTAAGATAGGGCCATACTTATACATGATTTGCTTACTTCAACAAGTAAGCAATCCTATAAACAATTCAATTAAAATCTTTCAAGATATAAGAGGTAAGGTAAGATGACATGTGGGGTCCCATTTTGGGAACTAAAATCGTTGGGGGGGGGGGGTATAAGGTAACAAAATGTAACTAAATTGGTAAAGGGTAAGTTAGGATGTAAGTAATGTGGTGAATTGATTTCTAGCGGGTGTTATGACATACGGGGATCATGACAAGCCGTAATTAGTGAAATAATGTTATTGACAAAAATTTAGTGTCTCGGGTAATGTCCGGTTATCCGGTTAGGTAACGTCCCGTTAAAGTGTTTAATTAGTCCAACAAGGATCTTTTATATATATTCTTGCAACACAAATTATTCCCGGCACTTAGGAAAATATACGGAACCGTTCTGCAATGTTTTTGCACTTTATTAGTAATTTAAAATGCTGAGTTTTGTATTAAAGTGCAGAATTTTGTACTTAAAGTACGTTTTAGGCACATCCGGTCACTATAAACTTCACCTAGTGACGAAGTTCTACTATCCTCACCTCCCTACACTCACTACTAGTGTAGTAAACTATTCCCGGCTCATACTGGCCTTAGAGGCAATGTCTGCCTGATGCTGGTTATGTCAGCATGTTTAATGGGTATCCCGTATAGTGTGCTCACTGTGCTTTTTGTGCATCAAGGTTGTCACTGATGTTTGTGTATAAATAATAGAGTGACAGTATAAAATGTGATGCATGAGCATGTATGTATCAGAAATCAGTAGGCAGTTTAATCACAGTTGTAAGCAAGCACAGTAATTAAGCATTAATTAAATATTAATTAGTTCGTACGGATACCTGGTTTGGTGAGGGTTGTCACACGAATGTTGACGAGTCATAAAGTGTCGAGTCTTCAACGTCTTCAGTCTTTATCAGTCTTTGGGCTTCCGGAATCTTGACCTGGCTCTTGAATCTTCTAATTCTTTTGATCAGATCTCTTGATTCCTTAAGTTCATCAGCATCATTAGTTCCAGGATCGTAATCTGACTTGTTGAAATCACAAAGTCCTCAGGTATCGGAACCTGGCATTCTATCCTCATAATTCAGAATCAAAAACTGATTACACCTGCATATTCTCTACCCAAAAGTAAATTTCACAAATTTAACATTTGACAAATTTATCTATACAGACTCCCTCTCAAATCAAACCAGAATGATTTATCAATGATAGAAACTTTAGATATTGGAACCTGTACTGAAAAATATTCAAAACTTTTCTCAATTAAAACACAAGCTCCCCCTCACCACATGCTCATCATGTTTAGCACTAGGAATTTTGAAAATCAGCTCTCCAATATCAGTTGTCGAAAATCTTTTTGGATTTGTCAAAATTTATGCTAAAATACACTTAAAATTTTTTATTTTTTATTTTTTAAATGAAATGAAATGCAATAAAGAAATATTTACAGACAATATTTTTTTGAGTTTGTGTAAGAGGATCATATCAGTTTTTGACAAATCACAAGTACCGTTGAGCTTAGTTACACAATAAGAATTAAACAATTCACTTAGATTGCCAATATACTGATCCACTTAAATTCTCACACAAATTTCAACTGATTCAGGATATGAATTAGGTGTATTAAGGACTTAAACTCATTCATGTGTCCCACCTCTTGAATATACTCCCGTATCCAGATCCCAATATTCAGTCTTACAGGTGAGTATACCACAGATGATATCTGTAAGGGGTTAAATGCGAAGAACCGTGAGAGCTCAGGTCAGAACTTCCGTTCAGCAGAGAGATGACGTCTTTGACTTTTGGTGGGTCCCCTTTAGAGGATCTTCTTTACAACAGCACATGATTAGCATTTTTCAAAGTTTCATCATTTATGCTGAGGGCGGCGCTATATTTCAGGCAAGCAGAAAGTATTCTCCAGGGACTAGGCCATTACTTCCGCAAAATCAGAAGTCCCGGGATAATACCCCAGATATCACTGAGCATAAAGACCTAGTATCTCAGAAAGAGGGATCTTTCAAACGAAATTTCAGGGGTTACCTATATATCAAAGTAGTGTTCCCCACGAAATAAGCAAGTTTGAATTTAAGTTTATATCCCGAAAAAGCTTACTAAATGTGTAAAAACCTATTGGCATATCATCAGTGAGATCGTTTAACGCTGTTTAATCAGTACATTTCTTTAGCATACTGTAACTGTCTACTGATGTACTATCATTTCCTCTTTTCTGACACTAAAACTCAATTTTTGAATTTTATCATGTTTTTGACTTTTTCAAAATTTTCAAATGTTTTTGGATTTTCTAAAATTTCTTACTCCCCCTAAAATGCAAACACATTTAAAAAAATTTGAAAACAAACTATACAAGTAAATTGACAACTGATATCAAATCACTTCAATTCGCCATCCACTTGGCATAAACAATCAGAACTCCCCCTCACAACAAACTATTTTCTCATTATGATTTCAAAACACTTAAGTTTGTTTTAATCAAAATGATTTTTCCGGAAAATAAGTTTTGTTGATTTTATAAAACCACTTGTAGGTTAGGGGATCAATTCATCACTTTTTTTTTTTCAAAATACCAATTGTAGAAAATCAAGTACAACTTAATGTCCCTGATTTACCACTTGTAAGAGAAAACCTCTTTCAACCACTTGTAAGTCGAAATATCACAGTTACCATCCTGTGAATTTCTCAAGAAAGATGCCGATTCCTGCTCCACTCTTACTAACCTGGAAGCTCCGGCAAGTCACACTTATCCTGTAAAAATTTAACCATTATAAGATTCATTCACAAAATCAATTATCAAGAAAGATGCCGATTCCTGATCCTCGATTACAAACTTGGGATCTCCGGCAAGTCACATTTATCCTGTAAAAATTTAACCATTATAAGATTCATTCACAAAATCAGTTATCAAGAAAGATGCCGATTCCTGATCCGCGATTACAAACTTGGGATCTCCGGCAAGTCCAGATTTTCAAGGAAAGAGAATTTCCACCCAAGTCTTACCAACCTTGGGTGTTTTTAACTCTTGTTCAGTAGGATTATAAGTTGCTTTCTTTGTAGCATAAAAATCTTTTACCCCTTTTACTTTCCCATCAATCATCTTCTCAAAAATTTTCTTCACATTTCCATTAAAAGTTTTCTCAATATCAAATTCATTTTTTTCAGAATAAAATTGATTCGAGATCTCCACATTACCAACCTTTTGTTTAACACTTTCATTTTTCAATGATGGAATTTTAACATCATCCATTGAAGTCACATATTTTACTTCTTTATTCTCAACTTGTGGCTCCACTGATTTTGTGGAATCAGATTCATCACCGACTTTCTCATCAACCTTCTTAATAACCCACATTTGGTTGTCTTTTGCTTTCTTTTTGTAAAATTTTTTCTTTGAACACTCACCAACTTCATAAGTCGAATTCTCAAAAATTTTGAATTTTTCAGTTGGTGGTTCAATATCGACAACTTTTTCTTTAAGATTTTCAGATACTCCCTGTTTTTTCTTTGTATTCAACGAACAATTTGATGCAATGTGACCAGCTTCATTGCATTTGAAACAGGTTCGAGTATCCTTTCTGTGAAAAACTCCAGTTCCTTTACTTTTCTTTTCAGCAAGAAACTCCTGGTTTGATTGTCTCCAGAATGGTTTCTTCTGTTCTTCCTCAGCACTTCCACCTGAAACAAATTCTGTTTTTGTTTTAGAATTTTTCTCATTTTTATAATTTTCAGATGGAATAAAACCTAAACCTTTCTTTTTGAAATTACCATTATGGTTTCGTTTCTTTTGAAAACCAGAACCAGAATTGTAACCCTTTTTCTTGTTTAATCGTTGTTGAACTCTTGAAGTGTAATTTTTAGGTTTTCCAGTAAGATTTAAATCTTTTATTTCAGAAATATTTATTTCTGTCATTTTGAAAACCTTTTTGATCATTTCAAATCTAACACTTCTTATTGGAAACTCTTTGTCAGAGTATAATTTGTCAGAATCATTCAAAGTGTATGCAACTTCGAATGTTTCATCATCCAAATTTGATTTTGATAACAAAAACTCTTTACTGTAAACCCGTTTAATCGACAATTTTGGACTGTTGACTGACGAACTTGAACCTCCAGACTCAGACTTTGACTCAGACTCCTCATCAATGTCCAACACCTGATCGACCACCTTTTTAATTAACTCAGACTCATGATCAGTGTCAGACAATGTGAAAGTAACGTCAATGTTTTCTGGTAAATCATCAGTTGCATCGGTTTTTAGCTTTATATTGACTGCTTTTTCAACTTGCTCCTCATTTGGTTTTCTGGGAGAATAACCTTCCCAGATTGGGGGCGGACACTTGTTATAGCTAACAGTCGGTTTCTTACCAGTATCTTTCTTCTTTGGCTTGTCATCCTGAAATGCTTCGAAACCTGCAACATTTGGATAAATTCGATCAATAAGATAATTAGAACTAGAATAACTTTGTAATAATCGTCTGATTCTTTCATTCTCAATTTTCTCGGTTTCCAACTCTTGCTTCCACTTTGCACTTTCTTCGATGTAGAAATTTATAGCTTTCTGTTTTGTCATCATCACAGCATTCATCATGGTTAATGCTTGTTCTCTTTCAGAATTTGTCTTTTGAAGACCCGTTACTGTTCTGTTCAAAACATCGTAAGATTCCTTCACGTAGTTAAGATTGAACAGTAATTTTTCTTTCATCTTCTCAAACTCCGCTAGCTTCTCGTCTTTTGCTAAACAGTCCTTGCATGGTTCTAAACACTTTGAGCAAGATTTGATGACTTCCACAATCTTTTCTACTTCAATTGTTTTCACCACCTCAACCACTTTTTCTGTTTCAACAACCTCCTCAGCAACAATTTTAACTTCTTCCTTTTGAACTATCTCATCTTTTTCATTATCAGACTTCATTTGCTTTTGTTCTTTTTCTGCTCGTTTCTCCTTCAGCTTCTCCAAACGGTCTGCAAAATAAAAATGAAAACTTTCAGGAGAAAGATGAGATTTTGCAACATTAATATGTCTTTATTCTTCATCGTCACTACTGTCATCAGTTTGTGATTGATCAAAATCTATCGCTTTTTCCGAACTATCATCTGAAGAACCAGAATCAGATGGTGTTTGATCAAATACAATTTCTTTTTCTAAACTCTCATCTGATCTTTCTGAGCTTTCATATAATGAAACAGATTTTTCATCTTCATTCTTCACACTAACACCAATAGATTTCATCCACTCGGTAAACATATATGGTTCTTTCACGATTTTAGCAATGAAAGCTTTAAAATTCCCATTCTCATCTGCAAACATATCCCAGCTAAAACCTTCTGGTAACCTTTCATCATCTTGATTGATTAACCATGCTTTGCTATCAGATGAAATGTATTTGTTCCAACTAAAATTTTCTTGATTCACCAAACATGCTCTCTTTGTATCTTCGATCACTTTTCTACCATGAGCCACTTGTGGTTCTTGCTGTTGTTGTTGACCAACTTGTTGATATATGGCTTTCTGGTAATAGTCATCTTTTCCGAACGGATTCTTTACATCATTTGCTTCTCTATTCTTGCATTCTCTCTTGAAATGACCTTTCTCCCTGCATCGAAAACAAGTAACTTTAGATTTATCAAAACCTAAAGTAGAAACATGTGCATCAAGAAAATCATTTCTTCCAGTGATCAATTTGAACTTTTTTGCTCTTCTTAGGACACTAGCTAAACACCATTTGATGTCCATAAGCTCCATTTCTTCAGCATCTATCTGATCGTAATCCTCCTTTGTCAGCATAGGATTCCCGATTCTCCCTGCAACCAAACCTTCATAGGATAGTAGCACGGAGCCAAGTAATGCCATGTGATCTTTTGCAACTTCTTCAGAAAAACTTTGACCCGCAGGAAGATTCAAAGCAAAGTTGCATTGTATCACATAACCATTTTCACTTTTAAAATTTTGATGCTGAAAGCTTGATGTTGTATCTTTTGAATTAACACTCGGATATGAAGAAAACCCACTGCTTTTGTTAGAATCCTGATCAACATTTTCTGATGAATTTCCAGCACTAAAAGCAGTTTGAATCTTTGGACTTCTTTCAGCTTCTGGAACACTGCCTTTGTAATACATTTTCACATCTTGTTGACCACTTGGATTATTCATCCTCGCAATCTTTTGCTGTTCCAGATCTTGACCCTCAATCTTCTCAATAAACTGAGAAATTGTCAACTCATCATATACCCCAGTATTCTTTAGAATCATCAAGTAAGTACCCCACTCTTTTTGCGGTAAAGCGTCAGCTAACTTGTCAACCCATTCTTCACGATCTTTGGTTATACTTAGCATTGACATAGATCGCACTAAGTGGCAATATCGTTCAATTAGCTTCTTTGTATCTTCCCCGGGCAAACTAGTGAATAGATCAAATTCTTTCTTAAGCAGTGCCTTTTTACTCTTAATCATATTCTCACTACCCTCAAATTTGATTCGCAGAGCATCCCAAATTGATTTTGAAGTTTTGTCATGTTGAAGTAATATAAAGATGTCTTCTTTAATGGCTTGCTGTAGTAGACTAATCATCATCTTTTCGGCTCTGTACATGTCACGTTCTTGGTCACTAAATTCAGAGATTGTTTTCACAACTTGCAGATCAGTACGTCGTAAAACATACTTCTTTAAAATACATTCCCATGATCTCAGATGGTTAGCTTGAACCCAATTTTCGAATCTGTCTTTCCAACCGTAATACTCCTCTATGCTCATTAGCTTCGGAGGTTTTTGTAATGTTCCGGTTTCATTTTCCAAATTCATGTTCTGAGCAATGGAAGCTGGAGTATTCGGAGATGTTGCGAACGCGTTGTAAAATTCTTCACTCATGATTCTGTAAACTTTTTCTCAAATCAGACAGTTTCAAGCGAAATACCTCCTACAAGCGAAATAACCTGCAAACAACCTTTAAGCGAAATCAAAGTTTTCAAATAGAATATCAATTCAAGCGAAATACTTGTTTGAGGCGAAATCAGACTAGAATTTTCAAGCGAAATCAAGTGAATGATTTTCTCAAGCGAAACTAGTGATATTTCAAGCGAAATCTATTATTTCGCTTGAAATGGCAACACTTTTTCAAGCGAAATCTGATGGTTTGTTCAAGCGAAATCTGGTTTTAGGTCCATTTTTATCTGATTTAGACCGAATTTTGATCTGATATTCTCAAGGGTTTGTTAAACTACAGTTTCGATTAAGCTGTGAAACAATCAGGCCATTTTGACCATGAAATATTGTACAATTCAGAAAAGAAAGTGTACAAGTAAGAAATCGAGATGAAATCAAGCTGAAATCTTCAGAACTCATCCTCCTGAGCCCTGATACCAGTTGTAGGATCGTGTGTTGGACCCAAACGAGTCATTCAGAGAAGTTTTGATCAGTTTCAGGTGCGGAAAACAAGAAACTGACTTAGAAACAGCTTGTTTTTCACTTTAAACGCTGATTAGATTGATATAACACTGAGTACATGCAAGAATCAAACCGGCAGCACTGTGGTATGATTTTCAGCAACTCTTCTTCAAATGAATCCGCTTGAGAACTATATATAGGACTTGGGGTTTCGCTTGAAAGGAACAAGAGTCAGTTCAAGCGAAATATTTTATGTTGATTTCGCTTGAATATGCACAAGACTCCTTCAAGCGAAATCACTTCTCTTCAAGCGAAATCACATTAAACACACCTTAAGGACCTTCTATTCTCTCATATAATACATTCTGATCTAACAAATCTAATCCTAGACTCGATACAAGACGAAGTCAACAGACGCATGCACCAACATATGTACACTCCCTGAACAAATAGAGCTGACCAATCTGAACTCCTCCTTAGGAGATGTCTCATCAAGAAATCATTCGGCTGACCAAGGAAGAATGATAAGCGCACGTCTCACGAGCCATAGCTCGGCACGAGGTTCTTCGCAACGCAGTGAAAGTGCCCCAGGGAATAACCCACCCAACGGTAATGTTTAAGTCACCTAAGACACATTACAAAACATTTGGACAATTCCAAGTGTGCTTTGCTAATGCTTTCTGTGATGATGATTGCTTGGGTACAGGTTGTACCTACAAGCAGTTTTTAGACTGCAAGCATCTGAACTTCGACGACACTGGAGGTGCCATAACTTTTGTGAAATGGGTCGAGAATATGGAGTCTGTTATGCGAATGAGTGGATGTACGCTAGAGCAACAAGTCCCGTACGTTTCTGGAATGTTTCGAAGATGAGGCTCTGTTACGGTGGAACCTACAGGTTTAGATAATGGGCGACGCTGCTGCATATGGTTTGACATGGGATCAGTTGAAAGAAATGATGCGTAGGGAGTATTGTTCTCAGACGGAGAACCAGAAATTGGAAATTGAATTCTGGAACCTGATGATGGAAGGTCCAAAGGTGGTGGAGTACGTACAGAGACTCCATAATTTGTCGTGAGTTGTTCCATACCTGGTGGAACCAGAGCTGAAAATGATGGAGCAATTCATCTGGGGACTGGCACCTCAAGACCTGCGATTGATGACGACATCAACGCCACCAACAACTATTGATGAGAGTATCATGAGTTTGGCACTCGCTAAGGAAGCACTTAGATTGGAAAAACTTTCGACCCCTAACGAGAAGAAGGACACACAAGTGGAGTCATCTGAAAGGAACAAAAGGAAGCTCACTGATTTCCAAAAGGACGCTCAGGCGAATAACAAGAAGAAGGCCAAAAAGGAAAAAGAGTACATGGGTATCCTACCTGAGTGCGACAATTGTCTACGTTATCATGTCGGGCGATGTAAATATGGAAAATGTGATAACTGTGGCAAGAGGGGGCATGTCAAGTGTCACACCCCGACCACGTAAAACAACAAAAACGTGGCGGAATCGTCGGGGAGTGTTGTAACAGAATCATTGTTTCATAACACATGGAAATTGAAATATTGTTTTATTGATTAAAAACGCCCCAATGTCTTGACAATCAAAGAAACATAACATAAATAACTAGTCTTGCATCTTTTATTGTCGCTAAGGCCCAAGTCCAACTAAGTGTATCTTGATAAATCCTAAGCATCAGATCCTGAAAACACATGTGAAAATAGGTACGTCAGCATAAAAATGCCTGTGAAATACATAGGTTTTGTGAAAATAGAATTCATGACTTATGTTTAATAAAATGTTTAGTCATGAACCTTGTAATTTGCTTTGTCTTGTAAATCATTTGAAAAGTGATAAATAAACCAAATTATATATATGTATAAAAGAATAATACATGGTTAAGTAAATAACCAAGTAAAATGAGTTTATATCAGATAAGTTGTTTGTAAAACAATGTATTGTGAAAAGTATGTTATTCGTATAAAATGTTATATCTCTAAATTGAAATAATTCAAATAACACTACGATATGTAATACCATACAAGCACTTATATATAGGAAGTACCAGCGGCGTATCCACCATGCTTGTATCATATTACACACGCCTCATTACTTAAATCACTTACTCAAACCAAACCACCAAAGTAAAATGTTTATGTATAATCAAATGTCAAAATGTTTGTGTGAAAACCATGTCTAATGTCTATGTCTAATGTAAATCATGAATTGTGTATATCAATGTCAAAATGTTTATGTCTAATGTAAATCATGAATTGTGTACATCAATGTCAAAATGTTTATGTCTAATGTAAATCATGAATTGTGTATATCAATGTCAAAGTGTTTATGTCTAATGTAAATCATGAATGTGTATCCAAAATATCATGTATGGTAAGTGAAATATATCAACTAAACCATATGTAAAATGCACAAAAACAAGGTATTGAAGCAAAACATGGTTTAAATCAAAGTTATGTTTTGTGGAACAAATGCATGCTATACTGATATAAACATCTATGCGGTATTGTGAAAATGCATACATCCAAGCCTTGTGACTGTGCCGATAAACCCTTAAACGAATTTAAAGGTCTATCTATGTTATGTTTATCGAATTCGGTCATTCCTTCCATCCAAACATACCTAGGATGTCAGGAACGAGAGTTGTCAATTCCTATGGTACTACTACCTACTAACGAATGGCGTAGCTAATGTTAATGAATGTATTTTTGTCCCATTTAAACAAACCAAATGTCATACCAAAATGTAAGCATGTGAAAACAATGCACTAAGTATGTAATCAAATGAACATACATAGCGTGAAATGTAATGTAAAACAATGTACTAAGTATGCACACAATGGACATACATAGCATGAAATGTAATGTAAATCGATGTACTAAGTATGCACACAATGGACATACATAGCAAAACAATGTAATGTAAATCATGTACTATAAATGTACTAATGAACATAGCAAGTATATGATGTGAAAACATGGAAAGCATGAAAGTAACAAGTAGGCACATGTGTTTCACCCCAAAACAGTTTGGAAAACAGTAAAAGAGGGGTCTATGTACTCACTTGAGATTGCTTAGTAGTCCTTGAATAACAACCAAACAATGCTAGAGATCACGGAAATCAACCGGCACCTAATATAGGTAACCATGTTAATAAACGGACCTATTTGGAGGATCGGGTAGCATGAGGGTTTGTAAACCAAATAAACGTGGGAACTTATGTAATATGGTTTAACAAAGCCTACATACTAAAAATGAAACCTAACCTAAGTGCTTACGACCCATGACGACCCGTTTAGGTAGCTTATGCTACTTTAACACGTCGTTCGCGTGAAACGCGTTCGGACTGCCTAACTAGTCCTATGATAAGTAAAATATGCATTAACATGTCGAATATTGTTACCAAATCAGTTTAGATACCAAAAGTTATGTTACATATGCTTAAAATGAATTTTGGCGTTCAAAGGGCATTTTGGTAATTTACCTAAGGCATATATACTACCTATCATACAACTACTCAAACGATGTGACCATAAGGTATAACCTCGGAAGGTTATTCCCTATACAACTATGGTCACCTAATGTGTTTGGTCGGATCCTAATGATCGACTAAACGGGTCGGGTTCGAAAGTATAAGCGATTGATTAGATCGCTTACCCTTACGACCCTAGACAAGCACAAAACTAAAAGTGACGAGCTAAGCATGTTAACATGCTTAACTAAGTTTAGAAAACACTTTTGGTATCAAAACAAACGGTTTTGATACCTAAGAGTAGTTTGGTTACAAAATACGCAACGCATTTTGGCCGAAACTACGACTCGTCACTGAGCTTAGATAACGTGGTAATCGGTAGGTATAGTCACTAGGGACTATATCCATCGTGATTACGCTCACGTTATGAAGTTCAAACGAACTTCGCATTGACCATAAACTGGTCAACGTAGAAAGTCAAATAAAGTTTGACTTTTAACGCTAAAAGAATAAAAAGAACGAAGGAACACTTACAAAGGGTCCCCGAAAGCTTTGATTCCTCAAGTATTCTCAGGTATGAAGTGGTCTCACTTCAACTTAGAGAACTCTCAAGAAATTAAGTGAGTTTTGCAAGTGAAAGGGTTGGGTATTTATAGGAATGTTGGAACCGTTAAGATCGTTTATTGAATAACGTGCTTCAATCTCATCCCTACATTTGTTGCAACACCTTGGTACCCAAATTGGCCCCCCATGATCAGGAAATGACAAGTGTGGGTGAGGAGATGAGTGCATAACAGCTGTTTAAACATGTTTAACTGATCTGGGAGCCTGACACGGGCCACATAAGGGACACCCTAGGGCTTACGCGGGCCGCCCGGATCTTCTGATCAGAAGCAAACTTTCAAAAATGACAGTTTTGGTCCCTGTTATGCATTAAAGCCATTTCCGACACGTTTAAGGCCCGTTAAGCCAACGTTAAGGCCCTAAAATGATGCCTAAACATTGTGGACATGAAACATGCTAAAAAATGTGCCGGATGTTGGTTCGTTTGGTCGTACGATCGCGATGTTCGCTTAATTACGACGGAATGCGCATAAGTGCGAAAAACGATCCAAATTGCGCGACGAATGGATTTTTCTCATGCCAAACACTAAAATGAAATATTATAGTGCTTACATAAATTTTTGGATGTCCGGATGTATTCAGAACGTAAGTTATGCGCGAAAATGCAAACTTGTGCACTTTTGGACGCTTTAAGTCCCTAAATGACCCAAAAGTTTATTTTAGCACACCGAACCCCTCAAAGCCTATTTCTAAGATATGTAAAGGATATTTATGGTATTTTTAACTCATGGTCATGTTCCAGAATGTCT
>JARYGA010026335.1:0-22778 GCA_030545235.1 Helianthus tuberosus
GTGACATCACTAGTGACATCACACTACATATTCACGTGAAAGATTTGAAGATTGCATGAAAATCAGATTATGTTTGCATGGATTTCGCTTCAAGACAAAATGCATATTGTTAAATTTCGCTTCAAGAGTTTTGTGTTGATTTCGCTTGAGTTTGTCCAAGCGAAATCATCAACTCTATAAATAGGCTAGTGTGCTATTCATTTGTAACAATTTTTGCCAAGTGTACCGAAGTGCTGCCGGTTTCTCTTTCGACTGTAAAGGTTGTCATTATCAATATACAAGAGATTAAAGTGAATATCAAGCTTTTTCATTGTCCGTTTCTTAGTTTCCGCCTCTGAAATGGACTAGAACTCTTCCAAACGACTCGTTTAGGTCGCAATCCGATCCTACAATTGGTATCAGAGCTCAGGACGAGGAGTTCTTGCCAAAAACAGCCTGTGTTCATCACGATTTCTGTTTCTACATCATTCTTTTTCGAAATTTCAAACATTTTACGGATAAAATTGGACAAATATCACATATGTTGTGCGAAAACACGTTTTAATCGATCCTTGAAAGTTTCAAGTTAAAATACAGCCTAAAACTTGTAATTTTGTATGATTTCGCTTCATGTGTTCGAACAATAGATGACATCAGCAACACTTTGGGTCTGATTTCGCTTGAAATCACGTTTTATATCCGATTTCACTTGAGAGTTTGAAGCGAACTTGAGGTTCGCTTGAATAGTTGAACTTGCATCATCAGGCTCTCGCTTGAAACCATTGGCATCTGCTTGAAATCTGCACTGTGTTTGCTTGAAATATTCTGAATGTTTTGCTTGAATCTTCACTTACTGAATCGTATTTTTTTTTGGTAATCAAAGTTGTGTGAACAATGCATAGAATGGTGTGAAATAAGTTCACGGGTTTTAATATCAAATATCAGTGGCATGTGAAAAGGTGAATCGGTTTTTGTTGGCATGTGATATAATCATTTCGAGGTCTTGAAAATTGTAATTCAGGTCACGTGAAATCTTATTGAGTTGTGTGAACCGATTCTTCATACATCGAGATGTGTGTAACTTTTACGAGGTGTCAATTGTTAGAAAAAGAACTAACATGTTTTGTGTCAGCTTGAACAGGTGATCAGTATCATTTCAGTATGCATGTGAATTTGTTTGATGGAGGTGTCGATTGTGTATGTTATCTGAGGTCCAATCATGTGATTATATACATATAAAGTGTTGGATATATTCTGAATTCATGTGAATAATTGTCAACCACATTGGTTTTTAAAAGATAATCAGTTAGATTTTGGTCCAATCAGTTTATGTCAGCTTTCATGTGAGAATTGTCAGTTGCATGTTATCAAAAATTACGTACCAATCATATTATATTGAATGTTTTAGTTGTCGGCTAA
The DNA here is from genome assembly GCA_030545235.1 of Helianthus tuberosus. Taxonomy (NCBI): domain Eukaryota; kingdom Viridiplantae; phylum Streptophyta; class Magnoliopsida; order Asterales; family Asteraceae; genus Helianthus; species Helianthus tuberosus. The sequence continues at coordinate 1,399 of JARYGA010026335.1, forward strand.
GTGGTATTTGTGGTATTTGAGATAACAGTTGCACGTGATTGGTTCTTGTTTCAATTAATTGTTTGTGAGTGTAAGCCCATATGACTTTATATTTGAACGGTACATCATAATTGTTTTAGCCCAAAGGTGTGAATTAAATTCAGTACACAGCCCATCATCGGTCCATCTTTTGTATTTTTGATCCATTTAAAATTGTTTGACATATCACGTGATCATATTTGTTGGCACATGTAATTGTTTCGAGATCTCATATACTTGATCTGTCATATACAAGTGGCCTAGTCGGTAATCAGGTCACAGGTTTGGAATTTTTAGTCGGTTCGCACTGTTCGATCAGTGTGTTTGATCAGTCAAGTCGTTTTGTGTGGTCAAGTTGCGTGATAGTTGTCCAGTTCATACGGTTTGAAGTTCAAAGAGTTCAAAGGGTCAAGTCACTTAATTTCGATTCGGGTCCTAGAAGTCCGCACAGTTGGTCAACGTTCAGTTCGCACAAAAAATCGCCAGTCTGAGTACCAGTTTGTTTCAGTTAATTGATAAACTTTTAAACTGATTGTATTTTTGTCCGTGATTGTAAAAGGTACTTCCAAGGTGTTTTTCGAAGTATTTGCTAATTACTGAAGCATGGAAGAAGATTTCTACAACGCGTTTGCCACACCAGTAGCTCCGGTTACAGCTGCTGAAGCATTGTACAGTGAAAATGAGACGGGAACTCATCAAAAGCCGCCAAAGCTCATGTACATTGAAGACTTCAAAGGATGGCAAAATCGATTTGAGAACTGGGTGCAAGCTTACAAATTTGATGCATGGTGTTCGTTAGAAAAAGACTATGAAAAACCGAAAAACGAACGTGGGCTTGTAAAGGATTTCTGTGATTTTACAGAAGCTGACAAATTGAAGTATACTAGTGAGAAAATGATGATCAGTATATTTCAACAGGCAATCAAAGAAGATATATTTGTTTTGCTTCAACATGACAATACAGCTAAGTCAATCTGGGAAGCATTGATTCAAAAATTCAAAGGAAGCGCAGATATGATTAAAAACAGAAAGGCGTTGCTGAAGAAATCATTCGATATGTTTGTAGCTTTTGATTACGAATCAACGAAACAGACAATTGACAGATATTGTCATCTTGTCTTGGAAATGGGAAGATTGGACATAAAGAAGGATGATGAGGAATGGGTGGATAAACTTGCTGAGGCATTACCACAACAGAAATGGGGAACTTATTTGTTGATTATCAAACACATGAGAAAATCTGAGAATATGAGTCTAGCAAAATTTATTCAAAAGATTGAAGAGCATGAGTTGGATATTCAAAAAACAGCTATTATGACGAATCCAAATGCCAAACAAGACGTCAGTTTGTACTACCGAGGGAACAAGTTTGAGGCTACCCCCAGCCCTAGCCCAAAGATTCAAACTGGTTTCAGTGCAGATGGTTCATCCGGAACAAAGAGTAATGTTACTCAAAGTGGTGGATCTTCATCATTCTCGAGTTTTGATCCAAACTTTACAACATCAAGTCCTCAACAATCGAATTCAACAAGTCTTCAATGCAATGTTACCTTAAATATTCAAAATGGCCAGAATCTGTCTCCGGAAGTTGCCAAGCAGCACATGGCATCATTGGTTACTATGTTAGAATCTTACGAAAGTTTGATTGGTGGGAAGATTGGTAATCCGATGCTTACCAAAGAAGATTACGACCAAATTGATGCTGAAGAACTTGAAGTGATGGATATCAAGTGGTGCTTAGCAAGTGCTTGGAGGAGAGCTGAAAAATTTCAAGAGATTACTGGTAGAGATGAATTTCGAGGAATGGCTACTTCTCAATTGGGTTTTGATAAATCGAAAGTTACCTGTTTCCGTTGCAAAGGAAAAGGACACTTTAAACGAGAGTGTAAAAACCAAGTAGCAACCGAGAATCAAGAAAAGAACAACTATTATCAGAAATCAATTTTTCATCAGACTTCTCAACAACCTCAAATTACACATGCTCATGCTACTGGTGATGTAAAGAAGAAAGCTTTACTTATTCATCAAGATGACGAAAAAGTTGCCGAGGGATTTAGTTGGGATAAATACATTCCATCAGAATCAGGCTTTGTTGCTCGAATTCTAGGTGAAGATGAGGTTAATCAGAAAAGAATCCCAATTTTTCCAGATCTTGGAAGCGATGTGGATACCGATGATGAGGAAGAACATCTCAACAGAGCCAGAAAAGGCATTGATCATACTAGTTTTAATTTGTTTTTTGCAGATAAAATGGAGATGCTGTATCAGAAGAAGATAGCAAGATTGAGGAAAGAGCTGGAAGCAACAAAAATGCAAGCTGATGAAAAGACAAAGACAGAAGCTGGAGAAGCAAATGTTGAACCAGTGACTGAGAAAGTAGTTGAGAAAATCGTTGAAGTGGAGAAAGTGGTGGAAAAGCTAGTTGAAGTTGAAAAACTGGTCGAAGTAGAAAAAATTGTTGAGATAGAGAAACTCGTTGAAGTTGAAAAGACTGTCGAGGTTGAAAAGATAGTTGAAAAAATGGTTGAAGTTGAAAAACCATGTGTGAAGTGTTCAGAATCTTGCAAAGCTTGTGAGGAGAAAGATACGAAGATTGCTGAATTGGAAAAGATTAAAGAAGATTTACTGTCTGATGTGAAGTATGTGAAGGAGTCGTACGATGTACTGAACAGGACAGTTGATCGTCTGAAAAAGACGAATACTGAAACCGAAAAAGCAATGGATAAAATGAGTGCAACATTAATGACAAAGCAGAAAGTCATCAATGAGTACATCGAAGATTGTGCTCAGCTGAAGAAGGATGTGGAACTTGAAAAGATTGAGAGTGAAAGGATTAAACGATTGTTACTAAGCTATACTACTTGTGATTATTTGATTGATCGTGTTTATCCTACTGTTGCAGGTCTGGAAGCATTCATGGACAAAAAGACTGAAGATACTGATACTGGTAAGAAACCAAGTGTCAAGTATAACAGATGTCCGCCCCCGATCCATGAAACTTATTCTCCCAGGAATCCAAATGAAGAGCGTCTAAAAAAGGCAGTCAACATCAAGTTAAAGTCTGAAATCATTGATGAATTACCAGACAATATTGATGTTACATTCACAGCGTCTGACACTGATCATGAGTCTGAGTTAGTAAAGAAAGTTGTCGATCAGGTGTTGGATACGGATGAGGAGTCAAAACCGGAGTCTAAGTCTGAAAGTCAGAGTTTGTCAGAAAAGAGTCTGAGTTCACCAGTTAATAGGGTTTACAATAGAGAATTCCTGTTATCAAAATCTAATTTGAATGACGGATCAATCAAAGTGGCTTATACTTTGAATGATTCAGACAAATTATATTCTGATGAGGAATTTCCAATCAGTAGTGTAAAAACTGAAATGATCAAACAGGTTTTCAAATTAACAGAAATTAATTTTTCTGATATAAAAGATTTAAATCTTGATGAAAAACCTAAAAAATACACTTCAAGAGTTCAACAGAGATTGAACAAGAAAAAGGGTTATAGTTCTGGTTATGGTTATCGAAAGAAACCAAACTACAACGGTAATCTCAAAAGGAAAGGTTTAGGATTTATTCCTCCTGAAAATTATCAAAATCAGAAAACTTATAAACCAAATACAAAATTTGTTGCAGGTGGAAGTTGTGAAGATGAACAGAAGAAACCATTCTGGAAACAATCCAATCAAGAGTTTCTTGCTGAAGTGAAGAAGAATGTGAGAAAGTTTGCTCAAAGAGTTGATCGAAGAACTTGTTTTAAATGCCAGGAAGTTGGACACATAGCTTGGAATTGCCCCAAGACCAACTACAAAGAACAGGGAGTTTCTTCTAACTCTGAACTGAAAAAGAAAAATGTTGATAAATCAACTTTGGAAGTTGGTGAAACTTCAAAACGATTTTACAAAAGAAGTGTCGATTTAAGCAAACAAAAATGGGTTGTTAAAAGTTCCCAGAGTAGTTCTGACAATGAATCTGATTCCATAAAATCAGAGGAGTCATTTGGTGAGAAAAAGATTGTGAATTCCGTTCCTGAGGTGAACGATGAAAATTTTCCTTCATTGTCAAAGGAAAATTGGAAGTCGAAAGTGGGAAAGGTAGAGATCTCAAATCAATTCTTCGCTGATAAGAGAGAATTTGATGTTGAGAAGGCTTTTAACGGGAAAGTCAAACATATTTTTGGTAAGATGGTTGACAGAAAGGTAAAAGGTGCTCAAGAATTTTATAAATCAAAATGTTGGTGGGACAGATGTTTGCCACCAAAGTCACCCAAGGCTGGTGAGGCTTGGGTGGACGTTATGTTTGAGTAAAAACCGGACTTGCCGGAGCTCCCAGGTTGGTTTAAGTGGAGCAGGAATCGGCACATTTCTTGAGAAATTCACGAAAGTGATTTCGACTTACAAGTGGTAAATCAGGGACATTAAATTGTATCTGATTTTCTACAAATGATTGAGAAACAATGTGATGAAACCCCTAATCTACAATTGGTAAACTCAAACTTATTTTTCGGAAAAACCATTTTGATTAAAACAAACTTAAGTGTTTTGAAATCACTATGGGAAAATAGTTTGTTGTGAGGGGGAGTTCTGATTGTTTATGTCAAGTGGATGGCGATCTGAAGCGATTTAATATCAGTTGTCACTTTATTGTATAGTTTATTTTCAAATTTCCTAAAATGTGTTTGCATTTTAGGGGGAGTAAAAATTTTCAGAAAATCCAAAAACATTTGAAAATTTGAAAAAGTCAAAAACATGATAAAATCAAAAATGAGTTTTGTTGTACAAAAGAGGAAATGATAGTACATCAGTGGACTATCACAACATGCTAAAGAAATGGAAGGTATAAATGTGATAAACAATCTCACTGTGGATATGTCAGTAGGTTTTTACACATTTAGTAAATTGTGACGAGATATAAACATAAAATTTACTTGCGTCTACGTGGGGAACACCTCCAGGATATATAGGTAACCCCTGAAATCTTGTTTGAAGGGTCCCATATTCTGAGATACTAGGTCTTTATACTCAGTGATATCTGGGGTATTATCCCGGGACTTCTGATTTTGCGGAAGCAATGGCCTAGTCCTCGGAGAATACTTTCTGCTTGCTTGAAAAATAGCACCACCCTCAGCTAAAAAATGATGAAACATTGAAAAATGCTAATCATGGCTGTTGTAATTCAAAAGATCCTCTAAAGGGGACACACCTAAAAGTCAACTAGGCTCTCTGCTGAACGGAAGTTCTGACCTGAGCTATCACGGTTGCATAATTTATTCCCCTTACAGATATCATCTGTGGTATACTCACCTGTAAGACTGAATACTGGGGTCTGGATACGGGAGTATATACTGAGGTGGGACACATGTAGATGTTTAAGTCCTAAAACACTAATTCGTATCTCGAAGCAGTTGAACTTTGTGTGAAAATTTAAGTGGACAAGTATACTGACAATCTAAGTGAATTGTTTAGAACTTAAAATGAAATGAAGCTTAATGGTGTTGGTGATTGGTCTCATAAACTGATATGATCCTCTTACACAAACTCACAAAAATATTGTTTGTAAATATTTCTTTACTGCATTTTATTTCTGTTATTTCAAAATCCAAAAAGATTTTCGGTGTGTTTTAGCATAAATTTTGGAAAATTCAAAAAGATTTTAGACAACTGATGTTGAAAAGCTGATTTTCAAAATTCCGAGTGCTGAACATGACGAACAGGTTTGGGAAATTTGATTGAAAAGTTGTTCAAAGATAAAAATTTGTTAAAAGATCATTGTTAATGTTTGTTTGTATATTGATTGGAAAAGGCTCAGTGTTGGTGCATGAAATTTGATAAATTGTTAAATATTTTATTCTTTTGAATCTTATTTTTGGGTAGAGGATGTGCAGGATAGCAGATAGAGTGTCAGGTTCCGATACCTGAGGATTCTGAAATTCTGTAAAAGCCAGACTACGATCCCAGCATGTTTTGAGGGGGAGTCTGTTAGAGAGAGAGAGAATTGGAGATAGAATAGAGCCAGGTAGAGATCCTGAAGAAAGCTCAAAGACTGATAAAGACTGAAGATTGTGAAGACTCGACACTTAAGACTCGTCAACATCTGAGGGGGAGTCTGTTGGTGCACACATCTGTTATCTTCGTCTTGTATCGAGTCTCCGGTACGGTGCGGATCTTATCAAGCATGATGTCACTAGTGACATCATCATGTGACATCACTAGTGACATCACACTACATATTCACGTGAAAGATTTGAAGATTGCATGAAAATCAGATTATGTTTGCATGGATTTCGCTTCAAGACAAAATGCATATTGTTAAATTTCGCTTCAAGAGTTTTGTGTTGATTTCGCTTGAGTTTGTCCAAGTGAAATCATCAACTCTATAAATAGGCTAGTGTGCTATTCATTTGTAACAATTTTTGCCAAGTGTACCGAAGTGCTGCCGGTTTCTCTTTCGACTGTAAAGGTTGTCATTATCAATATCCAAGAGATTAAAGTGAATATCAAGCTGTTTCATTGTCCGTTTCTTAGTTTCCGCCTCTGAAATGGACTAGAACTCTTCCAAACGACTCGTTTAGGTCGCAATCCGATCCTACAATACATAGTAGAAATGTTCATGAAATCAATGTGCTAGCATGCTAAGTAAACATACATAGCAAAAATGTTTATGAAATCAATGTGCTAGCATGTTAAGTAAACATACATAGCAAAGGTGTTTATGAAATCAATGTGCTAGCATGCTAAGTAAACATACATAGCAAAACATGATTGAAAACATGTACTATATGTGTACTAGATGAAACTAGCATAATTATGTCATAAAAGCAAAGAAAGCATGAAAGTAACATGTATGCACAAGTGTTTCACCCCAAAATATTTGAAAGTGGTAAAAGAGGGAAACTATGTACTCACTTGGGATTGCTTATTAGTCTTGAGAATAAGACCAATTTAAGCTCCAAGTATCACGGAATCAACAAGGCACCTAGTATAGGTAACTATGTTAATAATCGGATCCTAAATCGGGAGATAGGATAGAATGATGTTCTATAAATCAAATGGGTAATTGAACTCATATGGTATGATTTAATAGAGCTAACATTCTGATTTGGAAAGTCTACCTAAGTGCTTTTGACCCGTTTCGACCCATTATGGTAGTATAAGCTACTATAATGCGTCGTTTGCGTAAAACTATGCTCGGATGGTTAACTATGTGCTATGTTAAGTCTTACATGCCCAATTATACCTAAACATGTTACTAAATCAGATTAGATGTGAAAAATATGTTCACATATGCAAGATACGGATTTATGCTTCAAAAGGGCATTTTGGTCATTTTCTAGGGGCATGTAAGCTACTTAACGGATAACTAACCAATCCTATGTGATCATAAGGTATAACCTCAGAGGTTATTCCCTATGCAACTATGATCACTAAACAAGCTTGGTCAGATTCTCATGATCGACCAAACGGGTCGGGTTCGAAAGTCTAAGCGGTTGTTTAGACTGCTTAACTTACGACCCTAAACAAGCACTAAACTAGTAGTGACGAGTTAAACATGTCAAAACATGTTTAACCTACTTAGAAAACTGATTTGGTATCAAAACAAAGTGTTTTGATACCTAAAAGTAGTTCCGTGGCAAAATGCGTGCTAATACGCATTTTGACCGAAACTTTGACTCGTCACTATGCCTAGTTAACGTGGTAATCAGTAGGTATAATCGCTAAGGATTATAACCATCGTGATTACAATCACGTTACAATGTTCAAACGAACTTTGCGTTGACCATTGACTGGTCAAACTGAAAGTCAAACACTGTTTGACTTTTTAAGCTAAAAAGCAATAAAAGAATGAAGGAAGGCTTACAAAAGGTCCTTGCTTGAACTTGATCTTATAATTCTCAGGTATGAATTTATAAAACCCCAACTTAGAGAATTTAGATCAAGTGTGAGTTGCAACAAATGAAATGCCAAGCTATTTATAGTTGTTGCAAACTCACAAGATCATAACAAGTGTTTGTGTGGCCAAGAAGCAAGAAATCTCAACCATACATGTGTTGTAAGCAGAATAGAAGCCTTGGGGAGGTGTTAACTTGGTCCCCAAAACATGAAAATTGAAATCAAGGGCCTCAAGAACGAGCTGGGAAGCTGCTGTGAATTTTCTGTGAACTGGGCATGCCTTACGGACCGTAAGGACATGTGAATACGGTCCGCAAGCAGTGTGCAGACCAGCAACTTTCACAAAATGACAGTTTTGGCCCCTAAGCTTGTTTCGTCGCGTTTTGGCACTTCTAACACCCGTCAAGCCCATTTTTAAGCTCTATAATGAAGTTAAAGTATATTTAACTTGAATTTTGCTCAAAAATATTACGGATGTCGGTTTGTTTGGCTGTACGGTTGCGTTGTTCGGTTAATTATGACGGAAATCGTAACGGACGCGAAAACGATCCAAATTGCGAAACGAATGAAGTTTTAGCATTCCAAACACTAAAATAAAAATATTTTAGTGTGTACAAAAATTTTGGATGTCCAGATGTGGTCAGAACATAAGATATGCGCGAAAATGCAAACTTACGTCGTTTTTGACACTTTTAGTCCCTGTAAGATCAAATAAGCATGTTTTTGCATACCGAACCACTCAAATCTTATTTCTAAGCTATGTTTAGGTTATTTATGGTATGTTTAGCTTATGATAAAGTTCTGGACTGTGCGTTGCCTTACGAAACGGCAGACTTTTGCAAGTTGACGCAAATAGTCCCTGTGAGCGAATAAACTTGTTTTTTTGCCATACCAAACCCTTTAAAACTTATTTCTAAGTTATGTAAAGGATATTTAAGGTATGTTAAGCTTATGTTGCTGTTCCGGAGTGTTTGTCGCATTAAACTGATTATGTTTACGTATCAGTTTGCGTATAACTTTCCAGAAAGCGATATAGAGTTCAAAATCGATCAAAAATCGAGATGTGCAAAAAGTCAAACATAAATAACAAACATTGGGATCAAAACACATTGTTTTATTAATATTGAATTGTTCAGAGTCTGTACAATGATAGACAAGCACATATGTCACAGTCTCCCCCACTTTAGGAAATTTCGTCCCGAAATTTATTTAGAGGAAACTTGTGAGAATAGATGCGGATATTTCACTTTCATCTGATCTTCACGTTCCCAAGTAAACTCTGGGCCACGTTTAGATTCCCAGCGAACTTTGACAATTGGGATGCGCTTGCGTTTGAGCTTTTTGACTACACGGTCCATGATTTCCACAGGTTTCTCAATGAAGTGCATCGTGTTGTCAACACGAATTTCATCAAGTGGTATGTGGAGGTTCTCATCAGCTAAACACTTTTTGAGATTGGACACATGGAAAGTTGGATGAACATTTCCAAGTTCAGGAGGTAGCTCTAATCTGTAGGCTACTTTTCTGATTCTTTCAACGATCTTGAATGGTCCAACATAGCGTGGTGCAAGTTTTCCTTTCTTTCCAAATCGGATCACACCTTTCCAAGGGGACACCTTGAGTAGGATGTGATCACCGACTTGCAATTCTAAGGGCTTGCGTCATCGATCCGCGTAACTCTTTTGACGGCTTCTAGCTGTCTGAAGGTTATCACGAATCTTCTTGACCTTATCTGTAGTCTCTAGAATGAGTTCAGGTCCAGTAAGCTGAGCTTCACCTATCTCATTCCAGCAGACCGGAGAATGACATTTTCAACCGTATAAAGCTTTGAAAGGAGCCATGTTGATGCTAGAGTGATAACTATTGTTGTAGGAGAATTCGATCAATGGTAGATGCGAATCCCAACTACCCCCAAAATCAATCACACACGCTCTAAGCATATCCTCCAGTGTCTGGATTATTCTCTCAGATTGACCATCCGTTTGCGGATGTTATGCTGTGCTAAAATTAAGTTGGGTACCCATGGCTGATTGCATGGTTCTCCAAAAGCGAGACGAGAATCGAGCATCTCTGTCAGATATAATGTTCAAAGGAACACCATGTCGAGATACAATCTCATCTACATATATCTTGGCAAGCTTGTCAGCAGATAGATCCTCACGGATCGGCAAGAAATGTGCTGACTTTGTAAGACGATCAACGATTACCCAAATGGCATAATGACCTCTTTTAGTGTGCGGCAGTTTGGTAATGAGATCCATGGCAATGTTTTCCCATTTCCAAACCGGGATCTCTGGTTGCTCCAATAATCCAGAGGGATGTTGATGTTCTGCCTTAACCGTAAGACAAGTAAGGCATTTGGAAACATATAAGGCAATGTCTTTCTTCATACCCGGCCACCAATACTGAGTTCGAAGATCCTTATACATTTTGTCTGCACCAGGATGAATAGAATAACGAGACTTGTGAGCTTCATCCATTAGTAAGGTGCGAAGATTGTCTATACTTGGGACCCATAAACGGCCCATGAAATAGAATAACCCAAAGTCCATCAGTTCAAGCTCAGGTTTAAGATGATATGGTAATTCCTTACCCATCAAGCCTTGTGTAACACAAGTATGTTGAGCCTGAGAAATGCGGGTTTGAATGTCAGATCGAACCTGAACACAATGAAGCTTGACACGTTCCTTACGACTCAATGCATCAGCCACGACATTCGCCTTACCAAGATGGTAGCGAATTTCGCAATCGTAGTCGTTTAGGAGTTCAACCCAACATCGTTGCCTCATGTTTAGTTCTTTCTGATTGAAGATATGCTGGAGACTCTTGTGATCAGTAAACACTATGCACTTTGTACCATAAAGGTAGTGTCTCCAGATTTTGAGAGCGAAAACTACAGCACCTAACTCAAGATCATGAATTGTGTAGTTTTTCTCGTGTACCTTCAACTGTCTTGATGCATAAGCTATGACTTTGTTTCTTTGCATAAGAACGCAGCTAAGGCCTAGATTGGATGCATCACAGTACACAACAAAATCGTCGTTACCCTCGAGCAACGATAGAATAGGTGCATCACAGAGTTTCTGTTTCAAGGTCTGGAAAGCTTCTTCTTGTTTGGGCCCCCACTCAAAAGGTTTGCTCTTCTGAGTTAAAGCAGTGAGAGGAACCACAATCTTGGAGAATTTTTCAATGAATCGGCGGTAATAACCCGCTAGACCAAGAAATGAATGAACCTCGGTAGGAGTAGTAGGTGTATCCCAATCCTTAATCGCACTGATTTTGGCGGGATCTACATGAATATCTTGTTCGTTAACGATGTGCCCCAAAAATTGAACTTCCTTAAGCCAGAATTCACACTTGGAGAATTTGGCGAAAAGTTGTTCTTTCTTTAGGAGTTCCATTGTAAGACGAAGATGTTGCTCATGATCAGCTCGAGTCTTAGAATAGATCAGAATGTCATCAATGAATACAATGATGAACTTGTCCAAATAAGGCTTACAAACCCTATTCATCAAGTCCATGAAAACAACAGGAGCATTTGTTAAGCCGAAAGGCATAACAGTAAACTCATAATGACCATATCGAGTACGGAAGGCTGTTTTGGGAATATCTTCTTCAAGCACACGAAGTTGATGATACCCAGAACGAAGATCAATCTTTGAAAAGCAAGTTGCACCCTGTAGCTGATCAAAGAGATCATCAATGCGAGGTAGCGGATATCGATTCTTGATGGTAAGCTTGTTAAGATCACGATAATTGATACACATTCGGAAAGATCCATCTTTCTTTTTCACGAATAGGACAGGAGCGCCCCAAGGGGAAAAGCTCTGACGGATGAATCCTTTGTCAGATAGCTCCTGAAGCTGCTTAGATAACTCTTGCATCTCAGACGGTGCAAGACGATAAGGTGACTTAGCAATAGGATTTGCACCAGGTACAAGATCAATGCGAAACTCAACTTGGCGCACAGGGGGTAAACCAGGTAATTCTTTAGGATATACCACAGGATAATCCCGAACAACAGGGATATCTTGGATAGTCTTACCCTTGCCTCTCTCCTCTACGACATGTGCCAAGAAAGCAACATATTTCTTTCGTAGGTATTTTTGGGCTTGGGTACAAGACATAAGTTTAAGGCTACTAGCAGGTTTCTCCCGATGAACTTCTAAGATCTCACCAGTCGAAAGCGGTATGCGGACAATCTTCTCAAAGCAAACCACCTCAGCATGGTATTTAGCTAACCAATCCATTCCTACTATAACATCAAAGCTCCCGAGTTGCATCGGTGTGAGGTCAATAGGGAAAAGAAGGTTGTTAAGGTTCAACTGGCAATTTCGGAGAACAGAGTCGAGTACAATGGGTTCACCACTAGCTACTTCTACTGTCAAGGGCTTTCCTAGTTTTGTTCTAGTCATCGCACGCAAAGGCTCAAATGCTTAGGACACAAAACTCTTATCGGCACCCGAATCAAATAGAACAGAAGCAGGATGGTTGTTAACAAGGAACATACCGTTCACCACTTCGTTATCCGCACACGCCTCATTAGCATTTTGATTGAAAGCTCTACCACGAGCCGGTGCCTGATTTGCATTTGCCAACCTCGGGCAGTTGTTCCTATAGTGGGTTAGATCCCCACAGTTGAAACATGAACCAGGCGGATAGTGAGGTCGTGCAGGATTCTGGGCAGGGTTTTGTGCATGGTTTTGTACCGCTTGGTTCTGGTTAGGAGCAAAGCGGCAGGTGTTCGCAAGATGACCAGACTTGCCATAGTTTGTGCAAATACGGCATTGCACTTGTGGTTGATGATGGCTGTTGCATCTGTTGCACAAGGGTGCGTTACCAGCATACTGCCTCTTGGCAGCAGGTTGTGCAGGCTGATTAGGAGCAACCTGGTTTTCTTGAGCAGTAACAGCGAAATTCTTGGAAGCCTTACGCTTCCTAGATTTCTTGGAAGACTCAGCAGCCTTCTTACCCTTCTGCTCCTTGGTACTATCATACTGTTTCTGCTTCTTGTCACCCTTCCTGTAGAGTTTTCCCTTCTTGACTTGTGATTCAGTAAGGGTAGTAGCTAGCTTAATGGCCTGTCAGACGGTAGTAGGGTTGCTGCCAGTGACAATATCCTGAACAGGATCTGGCAAACCGTCTATGTACTTCTCAATAGCCTTATCCAAAGGCGTGACCATTGTCGGACAGAGCAAGCTTAACTCCTCATATCTGTCAGTGTACGCCCGGTGTTCACCACTGTCTTGCTTCAAATCATGGAACTCATTTTCAAGTGCCCTCTGCTTGTGACGAGGACAAAATTCTCTCATCATGAGAGCTCTAAGTTCCTCCCAAGTCTGACCCAAAGAAACATCAGCACCTCGGTCTCTCATTACCCCATTCCACCAGGTGAGAGCCCTCTTTTGAAATAAGCTAGAAGCAAACTCGACGTTACGGTTGTTTGGACACTGAACATGGCGAAATGTGCTCTCAAGACTCTCAAACCACTGAAATAGGTCATAATAATGTATCGCTGAAGACATGCTCGCCTATAAGTGAACACTCACCCCAAGAGTTCCCAGGTAAGAGTGACTGGTCCGATACTACGGATTTTTACGAACACTCTAGCCTTAGATAGAAAACTCAGGGTACAGGCATTCACTCTTCCAGTTTGCATGTGTTCACATTATTTAGACCCAAACTTTGACGAGATTTTGAAAATTTGGATGGCACAAGACCAAAATAGATCATCTAAGGATAGATGATTGATTTTAAAAATCATTTTGGAATTTGTGTTCAAGGTTTGGTAATCACCTAAGGATAGGTGACGTGTATTGTTTTATGATCTAAACACAAGATAACTTGTGTTAGGGTCCTAGAAAGTTATAGTCTAGGTCAAAGTGTTACAAATAACCTAATTCCCTATAACCATTGGCTCTGATACCAACTCTTCTGTCACACCCCGACCGCGTAAAACAATAAACCGCGGCGGATACGTCGGGGAGTGATGCGACAGAATTATTGTTTAAACAACCATGGTAATTAAAGTTTTGTATTATTAGAATTAAGGTTTACATTGTCTTGGAATTTAAATAAAACATAACATAATAATTGTCTTTTAAGTCACTAAGGCCCAAGTCCGCCTAAGTGTAGCACAAGCATCATCATGCATTAGCACCTGAAACACATGCGAAAATAGGTGTACGTCAGCATAAAAATGACTGTGAGATACATAGGTTTTGTTTATGCAAGATTCATGACTCGTAGTTTAAAGAAGGGTTTAACAAAAGTAGTCATGAACCTTGTAAAATGTTTTCTTTTATGAAATCATGTGAAAATCGATATGAAAATCAAATGATATAAAAGAAATATGCATGGTTTAATAAATAACCAAGTAAAAGTGAATTTGTATAAAATGTGTAATTTGTAAAACAATGTCGTGTTCTTGTAAAAATGTTTCATGTCCTTGGCAAAGTGGTTTAGGTAACGCAACAATGTATAATACAACAAAAGCACTTATATATAGGAAGTACCAGCGGCGTATCCACCATTCTTTTATCATATAACACATAGCCCCGTTACATAAGTCACTTATCAATAACCAACCAAATGTCTTGATCAATGTCAAAATGTTTATGTGTAAACCATGTTCAATGTCATGTATGAAATGGATCATGTATAACCAAATGTAATGCATAGCAAGTAGAAAGTATCTACTCAAACTATGTGATAATGTAAATGTGATAACAATGTCATGTGCGGTGAATAAAAGCATTTACTCAACCCCATAGGAAAATGTACAAAACAAGTTTTTGAATAAATCTAAGTTTAAATCAAATGTTTTGTTTTGCAGAAAACAATGCTTTATGATTACAAACATTTATGCAGTAATGTTAATCACATACATTCAAGCCTTGCGACTGTGGCGACAAACCTTTAAACAAATTAAAGGTTTATCTAAGTTATGTATATCGGATTCTGTCATTCCCAACTTCCAAACAAACCTAGGAAGTCGGAAACGGGAGTAGTCAATTCCTATGGTACCATTACATACTACAGACGGCGTAGCTAATGTTAATGAATGCATTATTGTTCCGATTAAACATACCAAATGTCATAACCAATGTAGCATGTGAAAACCATGTACTAAGTATGCTAAGTAAACATACATAGTAGAAATGTTCATGAAATCAATGTGCTAGCATGCTAAGTAAACATACATAACAAAAATGTTTATGAAATCAATGTGCTAGCATGTTAAGTAAACATACATAGCAAAGGTGTTTATGAAATCAGTGTGCTAGCATGCTAAGTAAACATACATAGCAAAACATGATTGAAAACATGTACTATATGTGTACTAGATGAAACTAGCATAATTATGTCATAAAAGCAAAGAAAGCATGAAAGTAACATGTATGCACAAGTGTTTCACCCCAAAATATTTGAAAGCGGTAAAAGAGGGGAACTATGTACTCACTTGGGATTGCTTATTAGTCTTGAGAATAAGACCAATTTAAGCTCCAAGTATCATGGAATCAACAAGACACCTATTATAGGTAACTATGTTAATAATCGGATCCTAAATCGGGAGATATGATAGAATGATGTTCTATAAATCAAATGAGTAATTGAACTCATATGGTATGATTTAATAGAGCTAACAGTCTGATTTGGAAAGTCTACCTAAGTGCTTTTGACCCGTTTCGACCCATTATGGTAGTATAAGCTACTATAATGCGACGTTTGCGCAAAACTATGTTCGGATGGTTAACTATGTGCTATGTTAAGTCTTACATGCCCAATTATACCTAAACATGTGACTAAAGCAGATTGGATGTCAAAAATATGTTCACATATGCAAGATACGGATTTATGCTTCAAAAGGGCAATTTGGTCATTTTCTAGGGGCATGTAAGCTACTTAACGGATAACTAACCAATCCTATGTGATCATAAGGTATAACCTCAGATGTTATTCCCTATGCAACTATGATCACTAAACAAGCTTGGTTGGATCCTAATGATCGACCAAACGGGTCGGGTTCGAAAGTATAAGCGGTTGTTTAGACCGCTTAACTTACGACCCTAAACAAGCACTTAGAAAACATGTTTAACCTACTTAGAAAACTGATTTGGTATCAAAACAAAGTGTTTTGATACCTAAAAGTAGTTCCGTGGCAAAATGCGTGCTAATACGCATTTTGACCGAAACTTTGACTCATCACTATGCCTAGTTAACGTGGTAATCAGTAGGTATAATCGCTAAGGATTATAACCATCGTGATTACAATCACGTTACAAAGTTCAAACGAACTTTGCGTTGACCATTGACTGGCCAAACTGAAAGTCAAACACTGTTTGACTTTTTAAGCTAAAAAGCAATAAAAGAATGAAGGAAGGCTTACAAAAGGTCCATGCTTGAACTTGATCTTATAATTCTCAGGTATGAAGTTATAAAACCCCAACTTAGAGAATTTAGATCAAATGTGAGTTGCAACAAAAGAAATGCCAAGCTATTTATAGTTGTTGCAAACTCACAAGATCATAACAAGTGTTTGTGTGGCCAAGAAACAAGAAATCTCAACCATACATGTGTTGTATGCTGAATAGAAGCCTTGGGGAGGTGTTAACTTGGTCCCCAAAACATGAAAATTGAAATCAAGGGCCTCAAGAACGAGCTGGGAAGCTGCTGTGAATTTTCTGTGAACTGGGTGTTGGGATCGAACCCTGTCAGAGGAACAGATAATTAAAGCCAAAACTGGATCAGAGCAGTGGATCCAGAATAAGCAGATGTTTACATACAAGTCTCTCCCCTTGAAAGTGATTTCAACATCTGCTGACCTCCTATCTGCTGATCGTATAAACTGCTGACCTACAACTGCTGCTCTTGTAAAGACTGATAGAAGACTAAAGCCCTGCTGATTCAATCTACTGCCTTGAGTAAAGCACTGCTGATCCGGACAAGTACTGCTGGGTTCACAGCAGTGGAAGGTTGCAGCAGCTGATCTATAGTCTGTTTTGTAATGTAATGTAATAGCAGTAGTTAACATAGCAGTGTTTGTATAGATCAGAGGTTAGATTTTGTTAGGAGGTTAGATGTCACTTTCATGGTGACGTCAGCTAAGATGCTCATTGGTTTGCAAGTGCCTATAAATAGCTCAGTACTTTGTACTGTTCTATTAGCTCTTTGCATCATCGTCTTCTTTGCACGAACAAACACTGAGCTCTGGCTGAGGGGGAGTTTGCATTCATTCATCAATCATTGTAATCGTTATTGAAATAAATTCAATCTTCCGATTCATTGAGAAAAGATGTTTGATCAAAGTATTACTCTCGTTTGATTGTATGCAAAGTTTGTTTTCATCATAATTCCGCTGCACACTCATCCATTTTCATTTTAATTACAAACACAAAATACAATCAGAATCAAACTCAGATCCAACAATTGGTATCAGAGCCTGGACAGTCAAATTTGATTTAACAATCATTTTGACGTAAATAGTTTGGCTCATAATAGTTGATACTGATTGTTTGTTCGTTCGTTGAAAAACAGAGCAAGGATTAATCACCATTAAAGTTGATTTCTCAGTGTCTGTAAAACAACAAGAATGACGTCACAATCTCAGGATGATAAAAACAACATCGGCTCGCTTTTTAAACCACCTATGCTAAAAAGAAATGAGTACAACATCTGGCAGAGGAGGATGGGTCACATCCTCGCTCAATAAAGCACAGGTTGTTGGAGGTCTGTCGTCTTTGGTCCCAACGTTCCCACAGTGCCAAGCGCTGAAGATGCTAAAAAGTTCGTTCCAAAACCAGTTGAAAATTATACCGAAACCGACTATCAAAAGTTCGAACTAGATGCTAAAGCGTTTAGCATCATAGCATCAGCGCTGCCCAATGAGATATATGCTGGACTGTTACACTGTAACAGTGCCAAAGAGTTATGGGATGCGCTTAAGGAACAGTTTGGGGGGGCCGAAGAAGTTATAGAAAACAATAGGGAAATCCTGAACCAACAGTACGAAACATTTTGTCATGTTAGAGGTGAATCACTGACGCAACAATTTGAGCGTTTCAGTTGTCTCATCAGTGAACTGAGGCTTGTTAACACCACTTTTACAAACTCAACTCAGAATAGCAGGTTCCTCAGATCACTGCCAGAAAAATGGGACACCATAGCTTTTGTCACCCGAAACTCACCTGAGTTCAAGGATCTGACCTTGACCCAACTCCACGGTCGACTCCTGACCTACGAAAGGGAGTTGAACCAGAAAAGGAAGTTACAAGAGTCAGGAAAAGCCGTTGATGATTATACATTCGGTAACACTGCTCTTCTGGGTCAAAAAGAATCTGGGAGCAGTGGTAAGGATCAGGGTTATGATCACTTCATTGACATAACTGCTGGAGCAAATTTTAACAACCCTGATCCTCACTCTGCAAGTTATGCATTCACAGCAAAAGAAAACCATATGTCAGACAATCTAAGCTTTGAAGTCAATGATTTACAACATTTTGATCCCACTGACTTAGAAGAGATGGATATTCTGCACCAGCTGGCTTTGCTCAGTGTTAGAACTAGCAAATTCTATAAAAGAACAAGGAGAAAATTCCCAGGACTTCATGGGAATTTGAGGGTTGGGTTGGATAAATCGAAAATCAAGTGTTACAAGTGCATTAGGGTAGGGCACTTTGCTAGGGAATGCAGAAGTCAAAACACTGGACCAATAGTTACTCACCCTAGCTCTAACCCTAGACCACAAAGTCAAAACACTGTGCACTATACCCAATATACCCCTGCATCTCAAGTGAACACTGCTCACTATGCTGTTGCCCCTGTGCCTGTGCATTATGTCCAAACCACTGTCCCACAAATTCAGTACGTTCAAACCACTGCTCCACAGGTACAAGTGCAACTTGTTGCACCTCAAACCACTGCTCCAGCAGCAGTACAACCAGATCAACAAAGTTTTTTCACTCAAGGGTTTGTTGACTGGAGCAGTATGCCTGAAGATCTTAGTGATGAGAATTTTGCACTCTATGCTTCTAATGATTCTTCTCATAATGAATTTTGTTTGATGGCATTAGAGTCAATACAGGAGGGGGTTGAAACTGAAGAGGAACAGCTGAGTACTGGAACAGTGGATGAGGTGACTAAAGAAGTGGTTACTGCTGTGGCTGGTGAACTATTGTTGGGAGAAAGTTCAGGTACCCTGATTGAACCACTGACAGACCCATGGTCCGAAGAGAACATGGAAGAAAAGAAAGAAGAAAAAGCAGGTGAGAAAGAAGAAAGAGCTGATGATGAAGAAAATCCTCAATGTGATTGTGCAATGATGGCTGCTGCCAAGGTATCACCTCAAGTTCTTGAAAAACTGTGTTCTGACAATTGCATTATTGCTTTTGCTAACATCAAAGAGGTAAATGAAAACCTTCGGGATAAAATCTTAACTGATGAAGTCAAATTTGAAAGATCTTTAAAAGAACTTAAAAACAAATTGACTGAAAAGGAAAAAGAGATCAGCAGTCTGAAAGAAGAACAAAGCATAACCAAAACTCAACTCCAAACTATGGTAGAAAAATACCAAGTTTGCAAAAAGGAGTTGGAGTCCACCCAGATCACATGTGAGAGATGGGTGGAATCATGCAAAGGGTATGAGGTTATGCTTGAAAAACAGATAAAAAGCAATGTGAAATTTGGTGTTGGTTATAGAAAACATGATGATGAAACCACTGCTTTTGGAAAATCTGTTCAAACCACTGATGTAACCACTGAGTTCATACCCACAAACAAGAATGGCCAAGAAGTGAAAATCACTGACAAACTTGGTAACAAAATCACACTTGACAGACCAATGGGATCCTCTACTTTTGAGGAGCTTGAAGATTATCAGTTTAAACCAAAATGGTCTGATGAGTGTGATATTCTTGAAAATTTCAAGCCAATGGACTTTACATCAACTGATGGTGTTAAAGCTCCAAAAGATAAAGCCATACCTCTCAAGGACATCCCAACAGTGGTTAAAACCTCTGCTGCAAAGGAGTCTGAAAAGAGAAAGAAGAAAGAAAAAATTGATAACTTGTTTTGTGAATTCTGTGAGAAAAGGAATCATCTAACAAAAGACTGTTTCCACTTAAAAGCTTATGATTTAAACAGAACAAGTGTCATTGTTTCAGCTGAAAGTTGCATTGTTTGTGGTAAAACAAACCACAAAACTCAAGCATGTGTGTATCTCAAAAACTTTGATGTGAAAAAGAATGAATACATTGCTAAAACATCCTTGAGTCCATCATCATCATCAACATCTGTCAAATTTACCAAGAAACAACTACTGTTTGTGCCAGTTCAAACAGCTGTCACAAAACAGCTGAACCAAACATCTGTCATAAGAGATGTTCAGGTTACTGATGCACCCCCTGCCAATCAATTCAGAAAAGGCAAGGAAAAACAGTCTTACCAAAGGATTCCACACGTTTATGAGACCTACAAAAGGCCCTCTAAACCTAAAGTGAACAGGCATCCTTTTGGTTACCAACAGGTGATTGGTCAAGACCCCCAACAGTGGTTAGCAAGAAACAGTACTAAAATTGTCCAAACCCCTGACCTAACCACTGCCCATCATTCTGCATCCATCCCAGACACTGTTGAGACCCCATCCAAAGCCCTGCTGGCTTTGGAGACCCTAATGAACTAATCCTTTTACTTCATGTGCAGGGAGCTTCTGCATGCTTTGATAGTCTTTGGTATGTAGATAGTGGAGGCTCCAGGCACTTGACAGGATGTAAAGCCCTCCTCAAAGACTTTAAAATCCATGGAGGGGGTGATATATCCTTTGGGAATAATAGTAAAGGGAAAGTTTTGGGGTCTGGTACAGTGCAGTCTGGAAATGTAAAATTTGAAAATGTCAATCTGATAGACAATCTAAAATTCAACCTTCTGAGTGTGTCCCAAATGAGTGACAGAGGATTTGGTTCATTCTTCAAAAAAGATTGTTATAGGATTGTTGGACCAGAAATGGTCAAAAAGATTGAAGCAATAATCAAAACTGGTCAAACTAAACTTGTTGCTCAAAGAAGTGGCAATGTTTATGTTGTTGATATGTCAAAAGAGTGTCCCAGAGCTGATGCCTGTCTGTTCTCAGCTGCCTCTAACAAAGAGACAGAACTTTGGCACAGAAGGATGAGGCACACAAATCTTAAGACAATCACTGAAATTTCAAAAAATGGTTTGGTGAGAGGCCTACCACAAAAATTGTTTTCATGTCCTGAACATTGCATTTCCTGTTTAAAAGGAAAACAACATAAAAGCTCTCATAAGTCCATTGAAGAGTCCAAAACAACCAAGTGTTTGAAAATGCTACACATGGATTTGTTTGGCCCAGTTCAAGTCATGAGCCTCAAGAAGAAAAGATATTGTTTAGTTATTGTTGATGACTTTTCTAGGTTTACATGGACTTTCTTTTTACACTCAAAAGATGAGACTGCAGG